>CAUYON010025928.1:0-29995 GCA_963573935.1 Arctocebus calabarensis | reverse complement strand
AGCCTCAGTAAGGTGTTGGAGGAAAGTCGAAGGATTTTTTAGACTTATTTTATATGACTTTCCTTAATTTATCAAAATTGATTGCCTTTTTGGTGGAAGCTTTAAGTCTGCAAAGAATGCAGGTAATAAAATGTCTTTACTTCTCTTCCCACATTATTATTATTATTTAATTCAGTTGGGAGTTAAGGACTATGGTGTTATTTGTAGGATGTTTATTGGTTGATATATGAAATTGATTTGGTGCCTTTTTCACCTTCTCTTACACTTGTTTGCACTCATCAGAAGTTAGGGTATTAGTTAAAATTAAAAAACCATTATGTTAGGTAAGTTGAGAAGATATAGTAATAAATTGAAACTTTTGAATAAAATGAGAAGGATTAGAAGTAAAGGAACTTAAAGTTTAACTTTGAGGTGTGTGCATTTAGCTATGGGAAAGGAATAAACAAAAATTACATTATTGATTTCAGTTACTTTGCAGAGCAGGGCTAGGAAATGAGAGAGAGTTGAAGGTTTTTCTAATTTTGGAGATGGATGGGAGCGGGAGCGGGTGCGGGGACTGGAGGGAAGTTAAGGGTAAGTAGTGGAAGTTACTGTAGAATTATATGGAGGAGCTAGAGAAAGAAGGGGGTAAAGAGGTCCGAAAGTGTTTCTTGGAGCAATCAGAAGTGGACTGAGGGACAACAGGAAGAGCTCTGAGGGTCAGTTGGAGGGGAGGTGTCAGGAGAGGAGGAGTCAGAAGACAAGTTTAGATTGGTTCCTGGGGAAGTAGGAGGGACAAAGGATGGAGGCAATTGTGTGGTTGAGGGAAGAGCCTAGTATGGCGGGAAGTTTGAATAGCGAGATGGAGAGTAGAAAGAGTTCTTTGTTACAAGAATGTTGGAATTATCTGAATGTAAATTAGGCTTGTTTTTAAGATAGGAGCTCTGAGCATAGGGGACCTTGCTCCATTTGCTAAGGCGCTTGCAATAGTTATATTAAAGAAAATTAAGTGAACTATAGCTTGAACTATTTGCTTATTTAGCTTGTAAAGTGGCCAAACCTGGGTAGAGTTTAATTAATCTTAATTTTACCAGGTGGCATAATAAGTCCCTTAAGGGGGAGTTAGGTGGGATAGAATAGCCTGCACCCATGGTGATTCGTTGGGGAAATAAAGCATGAGCAGAATCCGCACGTGGACCAGAACAAAGCAGGGAACATCTTCACCGCATAATTGTGGCTGAGAAACGGGACACAGGTTAAATGATCATCATCATACTTAAATCTGCATCAGATCCATGGGGCCGAGGAGAGCTTGAGACCTGGTGCCAGGAATTTTCGTGCAAGGCGTGGAAGCGCTACACTAGGCCACACAAGGTTAAGGGGAATTGGGAACTCAAGCCTCAAGAGGGGTGAATCACCAGGAATGTAAGCAACCTAGCCCACAATTGGTGAAAACTCGCTCCCATAGGGGTACTTACTGAGTTCAGAGGAGGTGGTGTTGCGTGCTGGTTATGGCGCCTTGGCAGATGGACACAAGCCAAAGATGGTGGTGAGTGTCAGGAGTGCGAGAAGAATATAGGGAGCTCTCAGGAACTTGGAGTGTTCCCTAATTAGATCCCACTTATGACACCACGTGAAAGGGGGGCACTCGACCGACACAAAACTCACAGAACACCAAGGCTTGTACAAAAGGTCTTTATTGGCAGGGGAAGCTGCAGAGCAGCATTAAGGAGGAGGGGAGAGAGAGAGAGAAATGGGTGAAGAGAGGAGAGAAGAGAGAGAAGGGAGAGAGACATGGGGGGGAGAGAGAGAAGATAAGAGGAGAAGAGAGGAAGAGAAGAGGAGGAGAGAAGAGACACACACAGGGAGATAGGAGAGAAAAGAGAGAGGGGGCAAAAGACAAGGGCATCTGATATAGTCTCGGTTAGGGGAGGTGTCGAGATGGTAGAACAGCCAATAAGGTGTTACCGCTCTAGCACGAAGAGCTGTAGGGGGCAGGCCATAAGTTTGAGTTTTTCAGTGGATAATCGGGATAGGGAGACAAAGTTGTGCAATTATCTAACACTCATGCTATGTTATACTATACTAAACAATGGAGACACTATCCCTGCTTTAAGGAACGTATAGTAGAAATAAAGCAGTAAGTTAGCAGGGACTGTGGCAAAAATGCTTATAGTCAGAAGAGGAATACAGAGGCTAGCCTGGGTGAAGGGCAAGCATGGTGCATCAAGGAAGTCTGCTGGAGCAGAAAACACCTCAGCTGAATCTTGAAGAAGGATAAGTTAGCCACAGGAAGAAGAGTTTGGGATTTGGGAATAATCTTCCAAACAGAGGCAATAGCATGTGCAAAGGTAGAGAGACATTTATTTTCCAGTGAGCCATGGTGGATGGATTATGAAAAATTGAGGAAGCTTTTCTCATTACTATCCAGTGGCCACACAGTGTGTGTGAAAACTAAAGAATTTCAAAGCTACTGACCTGGAGGTGATCAGGCTGGGGAGGCACAAAACCCAGCCAAAACAGCCTGTGGCCTGTTTCTTGGTGTAGCCTCCTTTCTCTTTCTTTTCTTTCCTTTCCCGTGGGAGCCATCAGGAAGATGAAAGAATCAGAGTGTACCTGTTTAGAGGTGGCTGTGATGTGAAACCCAATCCTCTCATTAGGGGCCCTGACAAAGACTTCTCCATGTGCAGCCTGCCTTTGTGGGAGCCTGCTGCCGCTGAGAGAAGGGCATCCTTGGCTGCAGGATCAATCACTGAGACTCAGGCTGGCTCCATGTCAGTGGCCGAAGCACCTGGGCTGCATGCCCAGTGGACATGACTTGCTTCTTTTCTCCTCTGGGACTCTACAATCTAGCTGATCGGATCAGAGCCTATGCCTTGCTCCATCTGAACAGGCAGGCAGGTCTTTCACCCCTGATGGATTTACACAGAAGCTTCTCTGATGCACTACTACCAGTTCTCCTCCCTTTCTTATTTATCAGCCTGAGCAGTGCGCATAGCATGTCAGCAATGACATTAGCATTGTAACAGCTCACCCGGATGGAAGCCACCCTGGGAAGTAGAAAGAGCTCTGGACCTGAAATGGAAAGATGTAGCCTCAAAATGCAGCACCATAATTTTCTAGTTATATGAATCTTCATTTCTTCTTCTGTAAAATGTAAAATGGGAAGTGTTGGGGTTGAGAGTGGGGAGCATTTGAATGTACTGCTTGAAAGTATTTGCTTTGGAATCAGTCTGACTTGCATTTCAGACTCAGCTCTACCATTTATTAGCTATGTGTCCTTGGGTCTATTACCAGATCTCAGTAAGCATCAATTTTCTCACTGATAAAATGAAAACAATAATAGTATCTGCCTTTAAAGGTTGGTGGAAAAGATTAAATGAGCCAGCGCATATGTATCTTTTACCACCTAGTAAATACTCAATAAATGTTAACTGCTCTTACTCTTTATAAAGTCTCTTTGTTTAAATTCCTTTAATCACAATGATACTCATTAACAACCTGGACATAACTGTGGCGAGACAATATAAATTTGAATATTTACTCAGATATGTGGAAATCAATTCAGGTAGATAACTAAAGTATGTGAGGTAGATTTTTTAATAAAAGTTAAATTACTAGAAAATTAGAAAACCAAAAAAGAAAGTTGTGACTCTGCACTTAAGAGAGATTAACTACAAATGGTTAAAGACAAACTAAAAATTATATTTTATTTTGCTCTACAGAAGATGTCACCAACATATCCGAGTAAAGGCAATTAAGGCAGTAACCAGGCTGCAATGCTTGCTCTAACATCTTTTGGTATTTATAATGGCCTAATAAGCCCTGGAAACCATGATATGTCACATCAGAGTGCTAATGACAGCACATTGTGTGAATCACTGAGAAACTGCAATTGAAAATCTCACTGTGCTATCAACCATTTATATTGTTCCCAGATTGCAATACTGAGGTGTTACAACTACAGCAAATTATGTGGCAACCTAAGTAAATTAGGGAGAAGAAGCAATTACAGTCACCCTGCACTGGAGCCTAGAAGCACAGTGTGCCATTATCAAAGCAACCAGCAGGTAGTGGGGAGTGACAGCAGCTCTGGAATGAGAAGACTGCATCTTACCTAACCTCATCAGCTCACCAAAAACACTAGAAATTATCTAGAAAAAAATCTGACAAGAAAGAGAGGGAGGGAGGAAGATAAAAAGAAAGGAAGGAAATAAGAGCCCTGTAACAGGTTGGAAGACTCTTTTGTGAATGCCACAATATGACAAATTTAAGGTTATTTCATCTTAGATATTATAATCGCAAACATCAGGAGCCCAGTAATGTCTGGTTATGACCTGTAGGAACCAATAAATAAGCCTTTGATAAAAGTGACCATCAGAATCAAAGATAATACATTGGTTTTTTTCTAACTCAATTGTTTTTGTGGTGCTCTGCTTAAATAAAAGCATAAGTTCTTTTAAAGATAGAAATAGAACAAATAAACATAAATTCTGTTTTTAATTATTATTTAAATGTGTAGTACACTATTTACAAGATTTTAGAAAACCTATCAATCAGTAGGTACCTCACTTATTACCTTAACTTTCAACTTTTATCACTTTTTTCTTGTTTCATCCCTGATTTGGTTTTAAGCATTGAAAAGATTGAATAGAACACACCATTTTTATTTACTCTAAATTTGACTCTAGATAACCTGTCTTCTAGTCTAGAATTTACTACCCTCATCTTGTCACACTCCTTATAGTCTTTTTTTTTTTTTTTAAGAGATAGTCTCATTTTATCACCATCAGTAGAGTGCTGTGGTGTCACAGCCTACAGCAACCTCCAGCTCCTGGGCTTAGGTGATTCTCTTGCCTCAGCCTCCCAAGTAGTTGGGACTACAGGTGCCTGCCACAACACCCGGGTATTTTTTTTTGCAGTTTGCCCGGGGCCGGGTTTGAACCCACCACCCCGGCACATGGGGCCATCACCCTACTCCTTAAACCACAGGTGCCGCCCCACATAATAGCTTTTAAAAATATCTCTTCCTATTTGCTTCCTGCACAGCATTCTAAGTTTTGTATTTAATTATTTGTTAGTTTGCTTGTCTAGTTTTAGTCTCTTTCTAAACTGTAATCTCCACTGAGGGTACGGTGTCTTTCCCCTTCAGCTTTATTTCCTTAGAAAATATAATAGATACTCAGTAAATATTTGTCCTATGAATGAATAATTGACAGTACTAAATATTTTTTGGTAAAGGCAAAGTCTCTCTTTTCTCAGGCTGATCTTGAATTCCTGACCTCAAGCATTCCTCCTGTCTCGGCCACCCAGAGTGTTAGGATTACTGGTGTGAGCCACTGCACTCAGTCTTGTAATTATTATCATTTTTAATTTTTTTTATTCCTTTTCCCTTTTCTTCTCCTTCTAGTGTTCCAATTACACATACATTATATCTTTTGCAGTTATCCCGCAATCCTTGCATAGGCTCTGCTTTGTTTTTTCCAGTTTTTGTTCTCTTTGCTTTTCAAGCTCAGAGATTCTTTCCTCAGCCATGTCCAATATACCAATAAGCTCATCAAAGGCATTCTTCATTTCTGATTCCTAGAATTTGTGATTCTTTCTTAGGATTTCATCTTTCTGCTTATATTACTCATCTGTATTTACATATTACCTGATTTATCCATTATAGCAGTGATTTCAACCATTTTTATCTCACAGCACACTTAAACTACCATGGCACACTTAAATTATGTTGATCAAAATATATATATATACTTACTGTGCTTTGAACTTCTTTGAATATAATTTAATTAATGATCTTTAAAAATTTTTCACAGTACACCTAAGATCCTCTCACAGCACACCAGTTGAAAATCATTGTATTAGAGCCCTTAGCACATTCATCATAGTTGTTTTAAATTTCTGGCCTGGTAATTCTAATATCCCTCCCATGTCTAATGTTTGCTCCAGCCCTTAAAATTGATTTTTTTTTTTTTTTGCCTTTTAGTATGCTTTATAATTTTTCTTGACAGTGGTGACATGATCTACCAGGTAAAAGGAACAAAGGAACATGATGTACCAGGTAAAAGGAATAAATAGGCCTTTATTAATGTAGCAGAAAGGTATAGGGGAAGAGAAAGCATTCTACAGTCCTATGATTAAGTATTAGACTTTTAGTAAGCCTATCTCTCTGGACTGTGAATTTCACTAGTGTTTGCTCTCCCATTAGATGGGACAAGATGGCTGTAGTGAACAGGAGTTGGTATTTTCCTTCTCCTGCATGAAAGGCAAGAGCTGACTGGAATTGGGTATTGTCGGTTAAGATCTCATAATAACCAAGCAATTAGGTTCTGATTAACAAGTTTCTTCTGAGAACATGACTTATTAAGAAGAACAAAGTATTCTGGGTATTTCAGAATGGCTTTTTCCCTTCCTCCTCCCAGAAGTATGAGGGGATTTTCCTTCAATACTTGCTATAAGAACATGGTAAATCTCTAGGAGGTAAAACCCACAAAAGTGGGGGGGGAGTTCCCATGACTGAATCCCCCAGAGTTTTTAATTCTCAGGCTTGTCCACACTGAGCCTCTAACAATTCATCAGTTACAGTTCAGGTTGTTTGATCTAGTAAGCCATAACTCCTTACATTCACCTGTCTGTCTCTCCAGTCCTGGGGGGCAGTAGTTTGTCCCAGGTCCTCCCCTCCCTAATGCATATAAGAAGAATTGTTGATTCTTCAGGCTTTTTACCTTTTTGCAGGTTTTTAGAAAGTAATGGAGACTTCAAAACTTCTTACATATAGAATTGGAAACCAGCAATCTAATAATCTGTGTGTTATCTTTTCATTTTCTTTATGGTATCCTTTTAAGCACAATAGTTTTCAGTTATGATGAAATCCAGTTTATCTTTTCTTTTGTCACTTATGCTTTTGATTTCCAGTTAAGGTCACAAAGCTGAATTCTTATTTTTCCTTCTAAAAAGTTTTATGGTGGCCAGGAGCTGTGGCTCATGCCTATAATCCTAGTACTGTGGGGGGCCGAGATGGATGGATTGCCTGAGCTCAGGAGTTTGAGACCAACCTGAGCACAGCAAGACTCCTGTCTCTACTAAAAACAGAAAAAACTAGGTGAACGTTGTAGCAGGTGGCTGTAGTCCCAGCTACTTGGGAGGCTGAGGCAAGAGAATCAGTTGAGCCCAGAATTTGAAGTTGTGTGAGTTATCATGACACCATGACACTCAACCCCTAGGTGGAGTGACTGAGATGCTGTTTCAAAAAAAAAAAAAAAAAGTTTTATGGTTACATAAACTATAGTATATACATAGCTCTTACATTTAGTTCTTTGATCTATTTTGAACTAGTTATTATATATAATATTTGCTGAGATCCAGCTTTATACTCTTACATGTGGATATAGTCCTAGTACTGTTTGTTGAAAAGACTATTTTTTCCCATTGTATTATTTTGCACCTTTATTGAAAATTAATTGACCATAAATGTAAGAGTTTATTTCTGGACTTTCAATTCTATTCTATTGATTTTATGCTTATCTTTATGTCAGTACCAGACTCTCACTTTTTTGCTGTTTGGGGATTTTGTTGTAGTTGTTACTGTTTTTCTTTATATTTGATTATATAGCTTTGTAGTAAATTTTGAAATGGTAAATGAGAGTTCAAAAATGAAGATGTTCTTCTTTTTCAAGACTTGTTTGGCTGCTATCTTCAGTTTTGAGCAGTGTGGCAGCTACTTACAGCTCAACCAAATGAATTTCCAATGTTTCAGTCTATCCAAAGCTTCATGTCAGGTGGTAAGTTCCTAATTACTGACACCATCTATTTCACTTTGGGAATACCTTGACTCAATATTAGCCACTTTGAATTGAGGGTGGGGTCACAGAGTTTGCTGCCCCATTATTATAACAAACTTCCTTTCCTTCATTCACCTGGGGACAGTGACCAAGAGCAAAAATATTATTTTGGTGGCTTGTTTCAATCCTACCTCTCTATGTTCAGCCTCAAAATAATTAACTCAACATTTGTTCATTAACAGGTAGGACACTGGGAATCCCTACTCCCAACTTCACTCACTATTTTGGTGAGAGCATTTATTACCACCCCCTGGGAAGTCTTATATCCTCAAACCCAGCCTGCAAAGTCCATGTCTTTGCTCTTACAGAAAGTAAGATCCCATTCTTATCATACAGCTGTCAAGAACAGTAAAGAGCCTAAGATTTATAATTTTCAAGCTAATAAGTTAGCCTTTGCTGCTTTATAAATGTAGGCGAAAGACCCAGGACTCATAGATAAGAAACAGAAGAAATTATATACTCATGCACAATAAGCAGCATGGGCATTAGCATATTGGCATTAGTTCTCCTTGCCAAATTCCATAGGAAAAATGCAGTGGATCCAAATTCATGCTCCACATGCAGTTGATCTGAGCTGCAGTGGAGGGATTCAGGGCCAAGGGTCTAGTACCTTTTAAGCAAGGAGCCAACACTGTAACCATATGAAACAAGCCAGTATTTCTTCTCCCATGAGTGGGTAGTTTTGTGGTAGTCATTCTGTGGTCATTTTGACCTAGTTCGTTGTCTGTGTGAGTAGCTACAAAAAAACTCCTATTTATTGGAAGATAGATAAACCTCAGCAAGAACATGAGGGACAATCAGAGTTGGTAGCCAACTACCTCTCCCAACAATCCACCCCTCAGTCCAACCATATTCATGGCTGAACTCAAATTTACACACTGAGTATATCACTATCAGCTACTGTGATTAATAGAGACTGGGACAAAATTTGTTCTATTTGTCAGAACAAATACATATTCTAGATATTTCTATGAAGATTATTTTTTAGATGAGATTAACATTTAAATCAGTTGACTGTGAGTATAGCAAATTACCTTCCATAATGTGAATGGGCTTCATCCAAGTCGAACACTTTGGTAACAAAAAGACTGGCCTTCCCTGAGCAGAAAGAAATTTTATCAGCAGACAGTCTTCGTACTTGAACTACAACCTTAATTCTTCCGTAGGTCTCCAGCTTACCAGCCTAGCCTGCAAATTTTGGACTTGATGGTCTCTATAATTATGAGAGACAATTACCTAAATTCAATCTTTTTGTCTCTGTCTCTGTCTCTTTCTGTCTCTCCCCCATATATGTGTGTATATGTGTAAATATGCATTCTGTGTGTATGTATATGTGTTTGTGTATATGTGTGTGTGTGTCCTATTATTATTGATTTTGTTTCTCTGGAGAACCCTAACTAATACATGTAGAATTTAATTAGAGACCTTTGTTAAATTCTAACCATATTATATTTCAGATCATTTATCTCCTTCATCTCTTTTTTCCTCCTTTTGATGAGGAGAAACATTTGCACTGAAAATGACTGAAATCTTGGGTGCAGAGACTTTGTTTTATCAATCTCTGTATTCCTCAAACATAATAGGCACTCAACAAAAGTTCATTGAATTAAAGAGGGATTAAGTATGTGAATGCATAACCAGATTTGTTTAATATCCCGTAATTGCCTTCCTCAACACCTGTATCAAGCAAAATCATATCTTTCAAAATCCATCTCAAAAACCAACTTCTTGGAGCCTTTCTTAAATTATTCTTAGTGAATGTTATCTCTTCTTCTTCTAAAACTGATTAACATTTTATCTATATCCCTTCATGGATTTAGCAAATGTGGTGTTACCTCTAAAAATTTATAGCCATTTTTAAATTTGTCTTTATTTCTCTTCCCATTTCTCTTTCTTGTAAGTTCTTTGAGGGAACTTGATATCCTTGTGTATCCTCTTGCACCCACTACACCTCCATACCTAACAGACACTCAGAACCTGTTTGCTGAATTGAGCTATCTTGAACAAGGGTAGAGAATCATTGGTACAAATGTGCTAATTACCCACAGCTGGTTTTAAAGGTGTTTCTTTTTGTTAGCTAGCAGCTCAGATTCCCTTTAGGAAACATAACCCTTTTGCTAATGATCACATTAACCACTTCACATCAATATAATGACTAGTTGCCTTTAAAATCAGCCAATAAAGAAGGCTAGGAATGCATCAGCAAGATGGCAGACTAGGACTTTCTGGCACTTGGGCCCATGCAGAAATGTCTGTTTCAGCAACAATCATGGACGAAATACCTTAACAAAAGCCAGGTGAGAGATTGTAGCACCTGGGTATGGAACAGAAATAAGAAGACACATTAATTGAAGAGGATAGGAAAAACAGTATTACAGTCCTCCCTCAACCCTAGCCAGCACAACATTGAGGGAAATAACCTTTTACTTGGAGGAAAAGAAAAGAAGTGAGCACCAGACTTTGCCTCAGACCTTTACATCACGGCCACCCCAATAAAACCTAGGCAACCATGGTCCCATACTTCAAGCCTGTACCCACAGACTGAGCCTTCACCTCCACTCTGGCATTAGGCAAAAATCTGTAGCTTGAGGCCTGCCCAAATGCTGGGCCAGTTATCTGAACTCCAGAGTGCAGACTCACCCTAGTGCCAGGCCAGTGCCCGGTGACCTAGACTCTAAACCACCCCCAGGACTGTGTGAACCACATGGCCCCAGGTTTCAGTACTTCTCTAGAGCCAGGCCTGCCCACTTATCCCTAATCATCAGGTTAGTACACATGGCCTCAGACATTAGGCTGGCAAGCACTGATATAGACTCTAGACCAGGTTGGTGCCTAGGTGGTTCCTGTGGCCCTATCTTCCTGGTCAATACTTATGGACCCAAGCTCCAGCAGGCCCAGGATCAAAGCCTATCCCAGTATATCCAGTGCTCAGTGTACATACCCCCATTGATTCAGTCTTTGGGATTGTCCCTGTGGACTCAGGTTCTATGCTGGCCTCCATGGCCTGAGTACCCAGGCCAGCCCATATGGACCTACCTTCCAGGCCAGCATCCACACACCCAACCTTTAGTCCAACCCCCATATACTCAAGCTCTAGGCCAGTTCCCACAGTCCTAGGCTCCAGGCAAGCCCTGGAAGACCCAGACATTATGTACCAGGCAATACCAGGATCTAGACCAGCGGTTATCCACCTGTGGGTCGGGACCCACAGGAACCGTATTAAAGGGTTGCAGCATTAGGAAGGTGGAGAACCACTGGTCTAGACCATTCCCTATGTCTCAAGACTCCAGTGGACCCAGGATCCAGACCTACTCCAACAGGCCCCACTACCAGGCCAGCTGTGGATTGAGGCTCCAGGACCATCCCCATGGGCCCAAGGACTCAGGCTTGGATTTTGGCTCTAGGCCTACCTCAGCACCAGGTCAGTCTACATGTACCCAGGACCCAGGCCTGCCTCCCATTAGCCTAGGTTCTAAACTAGCTGTTGTGAATACAAGATCTAAGCTCTAGGCCCACCTTCATGAACCCAATCAGTAAGTCTTCCCCAGTAGATCTAAGCTCTAGCCCCAAACCTATGGCCCTATATGCCTTCTGATGCAGACAAAGGCCAGACTCTAGCAGCAAGCCCACCATACACCATGCCAGATAGCCTGCCCAGAATTCCAGATAGGGTGACCAGTAAAGGGATTTCCCAGACAAAGCCAGTCTGCAGCAAATGGAATACTACTTCAAAGTGCATGGACATCAACATAAGGCAATAAGAAATATTTTAAGAAAGGAGACATAATACCACTAAAAAGAACAGAATACAACAAGTTATTAATAATTCAAAAAGAATGAAAGTAATGAAGAAAATCTATGAAATTTATGGGACAGCATCAAAAAAGCAAATTTTGAGGTATAGGGGTTCAGGAAGGAGAAGGGAGAGTCAAAGCAATAGAAAGAGTATCCAAATAAATAATTGCAGAAAACATCCAAGCCTGGAAAAAGTATAAATCTCTGAGTACATGAAGGTCAAGTTCTCCAGTCAGATTCAATCCACATAAGACTATACCAACACATATTATAAACAAACTGTCAAAAATTAGAAACAAAGGGGGGCAGAGCAAGATGGTGGACTAAAGACATCACCTTGCCAACTGTTCTCAGTGAGACAGAGGACAAAGGATTTTGGCCATCTCTGGCCAGGGGAACCTACCTAGAAACATACCATGGGGAACAGTGAAACAAGAGGGGACTCCAGGAGCCCGTGAGGAGGTCTAGAGCTAAGGAAGACCAGCACAGAGGGCAAGTGCCAGGGTACAAGAAGAGGTTGGCCTGTGGGCCTCCCTTGAAGAACTGAACATGGAAAAGGGCTATTTTGTAGTTTTTGTTTTTGTACTGGACTGCTCCCTGTACTGCCTTGGAGGGCTTCAATGAGCAAGGAAACTTGAGCAGTGTTAGGCAGCTGAGACTGAGTGACTGAGTGCTGGGCAGGGTGACATTCCCATCAGCGTGGCTACAGGCAGACTACCATTGTAGGAAAGCTGTGTGGAAGAAAGAGTCCACAGGGTCCTACTGCACAGTTGGCTGTTGTGCCTGCTGAGCTTAGGCAGCCATCCTTGGGGTGAATTGAGCTCCCCTCCCCTCCTGGGGAAAACTACTTTGTTATCAGGTAGCACTGTTTGAAAAATCAAGATGTGCCACTTTAGAGATCTAGTGAGAGCTTTGGGATCCTAATCCCACAGGGACTGAATGATGGCAAAGTGACCAGGCCTTGATTGGGGGTAAATAGATCAGAAGAACAAGTTCAAGTTTCCTCTGAAGCTATTTAACAGAGAGAACAGTGGGTGTGTTTTTCTGCTCCTAATACCACAGCGTCACCTATTGTCCAGGAAATATATTTAAATTTATATATGTGAGTGTATGTAAGTGTGTATATATATGCATATCACGTACGCACATATTTTTCTCTCTCTTTTTTTTTACTTTCTTTCCAAATTTTTCCTTAGTTTGTTGTTGTTGGTGGTGGTGGTATTGTTTTTGGTTTGGTTTAGTTTGGTTTGGGTGTATTTTAATTTTTTTCATTTTTACTTTCTTCAATAGTAAGGGCTTCTCCATTATGGTTATGTTTTTCAGCCCCTTTTATTCTTTGTTTTTTATTTATCTGTTTTTTCCTCTCCTTTGGTGTTTTTCTACTTTTCTCATCCCATCTACATAAATTTCTCACACAACTGATAAATCCCTTTTTTTCCCCCTTCAGTTTATATAACTGTATTTTTAACATTCTTTATCTATTGTTATTTTATCTTTTCTCTTTGAACTGGGGAATCACAGCATTGGTCTGCCTGGGAGGGAGTGAAAGCATTGGTCTGGCTCAAGGAAGCCATGAACTCACAGTCCAGGGTGTCCTTCTAGCTTTGGCCTTTGGAAAGACAAAATTGGTAGGTCTCCATTGCAACATACTGATGATTTTTATCTATATTTTATGGAGGCAGGGTCTTGTTTTTGTGAGGTAGGGTCTTGTTTTTTCTCAGGCTGGTAAAGATATCCTGACCTAGAGGAACCCACCCATTCAGGCCTCACAAAGTCCTGGAGGTGTGGGTGTGAGTCAAAGCACCCTGCTGAACACCATGATTTCTCCTGTCTTTCTCTTTCTCTCTTTCTGTCCTTCTTCTCTCCTTTTCTTCAACTCTTTCCTTTCCCTATTATTTCCATATCTTCTTCTTTCCTTTCTCCCTTTTTGCTCTTTACCCATCCCTTCCTTTTGGCCTTATACCTAAAGGGCACTTCAACAGCTAAGCTCAGAGACACTGTAATTTAAAGTGAAGGAGGCAATGAAAGGAAAAAGTAGGGAAAGGAAGTGAATAAGAAGAAAACACACATGAGTAGGAACCAGCGGAAATATTTTGGCAACATGAAAATCCATAACAGAGCAACTCCTCCAAGGGATCATGAGGTAGCTCTACTGCAGAGGATTCCATCAATAAAAATGTAATGGAAATGACAGAAAGAGAATTTAAAATATGGATGGATAGCCAGGCATTGTGGCAGGTGCCTATAGTCCCAGCTACTTGGGAGGCTGAGGCAAGAGAATCATCTAAGCCCAGGATTTGGAAGTTGCTGTGAGCTGTGATGCCATGGCACTCTACCGAGGGTGACAAAGTGAGACTCTGTCTCTAAAAAAAGAGAGAGAGAGAGAAATGGAAAAACAGAACCAAAAAAAAGGAAGAAGGATATGAAGAATATAAAAAAGGCTTAAAGAATTGAAGGAGTCAGTCAGGGAACTTAAAGATGGAGTAGAATGTAGCAATAACAAATTAAACCATGAAGAAAAAAAAATCTCAGACTTTGAGGATAAAGTTCTTGAGCTAGTGTTACCAGGTAGTTAAAGAGGCAGAAAAGAAGAGAGAGAAAGCGGAACAGTCACTCAGAGAATTATGAGACTACAGAAAGCATTGAAACATACAAATTATAGGGATCACTAACGGGCAAGAAGAATTTCCCAAAGTAATAGAACCCCTACTGGAGGATATCATAGATGAAAACTTCCCAAGTATCACTAAAGATTGCAAAACACTCCTTTTAGAGGGATATCAGACTCTGGGTCATCTCAACACAAATAAGGCATCTCCAAGACACATGGCAATGAACCTGTCCAAAGTTAAGACAAAAGAGAAAATTTTCAAGTAGGCCGGAGTAAGTGCCAATTGACCTACAGGGACAGATCCATCAGGGTGACAGCAGATTTTTCTGCTAAAATTTTCCAAGCCAGAAGAGAATGGTCATCCACCTTTAACCTTCTTAAGCAAAAACAATTTTTAGCCCAGAATGCTGTATCTTGCTAAAATAAGCTTCAAAATCAACGGAGAAATCATATCTTTTACATATATGCAAAAACTGAGAAAATTCGCCACAACAATACCAGTTCTACAGGAAGTACTTAGACCTATTGTCCACATGGACCATCACAATGGACCACCAGCAAAACAAACATGCAGAAACTAAAGGAAAAAAAAAAAACTAGCTTCCACAATGGCACAAAGGATAAAACCACCTAATGGGCTTTCACAAAATAAAGATGAATAGGGGCCAGGTGTGGTGGCTCACCTATAATCCTAGCACTCTGGGAGGCTGAGGTGGTTGATCTCTTGAGTTCATGAGTTCAAGACCAACCTGAGTAAGAGGATGACCCCATCTATTAAAAAACAGCTGGGTATTGTGGCAGGCACCTAGAGTCCCAGCTTCTTGGGAGGATCTCTGGAGCCCAAGAGTTTGAGGTTGCTGTGAGCTATGATGCCACAGCAGTCTACCCAGGGCAACAAAGTGAAACTGAGACTCTATCTCAAAAAAAAAATATATATATATATATCCACCACACTTATATCTATTCTCACAATTAATGTAAATGCTTGAATTCCCCACTGAAGAGGCACAGGCTGGCCAATTAGATTTTAAAAAGGACAAGGCATCTATATGTTTTTTCCAGGAAAGATACCTAACCTCAAAGGACAAAATAAAATTTAGGATGAAGGTTGGAAAACAATATTTTAGGAAAATGGAAAACAGAAAAAAGGAGGGGTCACAATCTTATTTACAGATATCAGTGGATTTGAAGCAATGAAAGTTAAGAAAGATAAAGATGGTCACTTCATACTGGTCACAGGAACAATACAATAAGAGGACATTTCAATTCTAAATATTTGTGCATCCAACTTAAATTCAACCAGAGTTATGAAACAGACCTTAAATGGTCTGAGCAGTAAGATATCCTATCACCCAATTACAAGGGAGACTGTAACACTCCTCTGACAGAACTGGACATATTCTCTAAACAAAAACTAAACAAAGATACAAGGGACCTAAATGCGACCCTAGAAAAATTAAACATATACAGAACACAGCATCTCAAAGCTAAGGAATATACGTTCTTCTCATCAGACCATGGAATATACTCCAAAACAGACCAAATCCTAGGACACAAATCAAACCGCAACAAAATTTAAAGAATTGAAATTATACTGTGTATCTTCTCAGACCACAAGGCACTAAAGTTGGAACTCAATCCCAACAATAATTTTCATCCCCACACAAAGGCATGGAAATTAAACAACCTTAAGTTGAATTACAGTTGAGTTAAGGAAGAGATAAAGGAGAAAATTATTAAATTCCTCAAATATAACAATGAAGCCACAAACCACCAAAACCTCTGGGATACTGAAAAATAAGTCCTAAGAGAAAATTTATCACATTGGATCCCTATATCTGAAAAACAGAAAGAGAGCACATCAACAACCTAATGAATCATCTTAAGGAAATGGAAAAGAAAGAATAATCCAATCCCAACGCAGCAGAAGGAAATAAATAACAAAATTAAATCAGAAATAAATGAAATTGAAAATGAAAGGATTATTCAGAAAACTAATGAAACAAAGGGTTGGTTCTTCAAAAAGATAAATAAAATAGATAAACTTTTGGAAAGATTAGCTAGAAATGGAAACAAAATCTCTAATCACCTCAATCAGAAATAAAAAAGGAGAAATAACAACTGATACCACAGATACAAAGATTATCTCTGAATACTATAAGAAACTCTATACCTAGAAATTTGACAATTTGGAGGAAATGGACCAATGCCTGGAATCAAACCATCTCCTTAGACTTAACAAGGAAGAAATAGATTTCTTGAACGGACTAATATCAAGCACTGAGATCAAAGAAATAAAAAAAAAAAAAAAAGCTTCCAACAAATAAAAACCCTGGACCAGATGGCTTCCCACCAGAATTCTATCAAATCTTCAAAGAAGACCTTGTACCTATGTTGCAGAATCTATCTCAAAACATCAAGAAGGAAGGAACCTTCCCCCAACACATTCTATGATGCCAAACATCACCCTTACCAAAACCAGGAAAAGACCCAACTAAAATTTTGTTGACTATTTTTTCATCAACAGATGAATTTCACTAATGAATATTGATGAAAAAATAGTCAATAAAATTTTAGCCAATATATTACAGCTACTCATTTAAAAAATTATACCAAATGATCAAGTAGGCTTCATTCCAGTGATGCAAGGCTAGTTTAGCATACATAAATTCATAAAGGTAATTCACCATATCAATAGAAACAAAAACAGAGACCATATGATCCCCTCAAATAGATGCAGAAAAAGCATGTGACAAAATTAATCATCCTTTTCTAACAAGAACACTGAAGAATATAGGCATAGGTGGCACATCTATTAAAATGATTGAAGCCATTTACAACAAATCCACAGCTATTATCATACTGAATGGAGTAAAACTGAAAACTTTTCCTCTATGAATAGGAATCAGCCAACAATATCCTCTATCACCACTACTATTCAACATAGTTCTGGAAGTTCTAGCCAATGCAATCATACAAGAGAAGGATATAAAGAGCATCCTAATGGGGCAAAGGAGATCAAACTCTGACTTTCTGATGATGATGTGATCTTTTACTTAAAAAACTCAAAGACTCAACCACAAGACTACTGGAAGTGATCAAGAAATGCAGTTCATCTCAGGGTATAAATCAATGTCCACAAATCAGTAGCCTTTGTATACACCAATAATAGCCATGTCAAGAAGCTAATCAAAGACATAAATCCCTTCACAGTAGCTTCAAAGGCAATGAAATACCTGGGAATATACCTAACAAAGAGGTGAAGGACTTCTACAAAGAGAATTATGAAACCCTAAGAAAAGAAACAGCTGAAGACATTAAGGAATAGAACATACCATGCTCTTGGCTGGGAAGAAGAAATGTTGTTAAAATGTCTATACTACTCAACGCAACCTACAGATTAAATGCAATCCCCATTAAAATACCAACATCATACTTTAAAGAACTTAAAAAAATAGCTCATTTTCTTGGGAACCAGAAAAAATCCATATAGCCAAGGCAATTCCCAGTAATGAAAACAAAGCTGGAGGCATCACTCTATCAGAGTTTAGGTTATATTATAAGTCTAGAGTAATCAAAACAGCATGGTATTGATACCTAAATGGAGACATAGACATATGGAACAGAATAGAAAACCAAGAGATGAAACCAGTCTCTTATAGCCATTTGACCTTTGATAAATCAAACAAAAGCAGACACGGTGGAAAAGAATCCCTATTTAACAACTGGTGCTGGAATAACTACATAACCACATGTAAAAGACTGAAACTTGACCCACACTTTTCACCACTTACAAAAATTGACTCAAAATGGATAAAATTTTAAATCTAAAACATGAAATGATAAAAATCCTAGAAGAAGATGTGAGAAAAACTCTTGAGGCTGTCAGCCTAGGACTTGATTTTATGATGAAGAGTTCTGTGGCAATCACAATAACAACAAAAATAAACAAATGGGACTTAATTAAACTGAAAATCTTCTGCACAGCTAAGGGCACAACAATTAAAGCAAAAAGACAACCTTCAGAATGGGAAAAGATATTTGCATATCACTATCTGACAAAGGGTTGATAACTAGAGTCTATAGAGAACTCAAATTAATCAAAAAAAGAGAAAGAGACATGAACAGAACCTTCTCTGAGGAGAACAGATGAATGGCTAACAAACATATGAAAAATGTTCATCATGCCTAATCATCAGATAAATGCAAATCAAAACTACACCACTCTGAGATATCACCTAACCCCAGTGATAATGGCTCATATCACAAAGTCCCAAAGTTGTAGATGCAGGTATGGATGTGGAGAGAGGGGAACACTTTTACACTGTTGGTGGGACTATAAGTAATACAGCTTCTTTGGAAAGAAGTATGTTGAATTCTCAAAGAACTCAAATTAGATCTTCCATTTGATCCTGCAACCTCAATACTAGGCATCTACCCAGAGAGGGGAAAAAAATCATTTTATCACAAAGACATTTGCACTAGATTGTTTATTGCAGCTTAATTTATAATCACCAAGATGTAGAAACAATCTAAATGCCTATCAACCAGGAGTGGATTAACAAACTGTGGTATATATACACACACACACACATACATACATACATACATATACACATACCACGGAATACTACTTAGCCATTAAAAAAGATGGAGATTTTAAATCTTTTGTATCTACCTGGGTGGAGTTGAAACACATTCTTAGTAAAGTATCACAATAATGGGATAGCAAACATACAATGTGCTCAATACTAATGTGAAGCAACTAGACAATTTAATACATGCCTATATAAGAGAAAAACTCAATTTAATTCAAGTTGGGGGGAGGAGAAATAGGGAGTGGGTGGAAAGAAGTGGGGGATTTGTATGCTACCACTTAATGGACAAAATGTAAGGATATTGGCACACCTTTTGGATATGGGACACAACTAAAAGAGGAACTCTACCTAACATATGAAAATATTATAACCTAGTTGTTGGTACCCTTACATTAACCTGAAATTAAAAAATAATTAAAAATAAAATAAAAACAAAAACTGACTTACATAAAAAAGACAAAGGAGGGTCTTAAAAGCAGCAAGAGAAAAGAAGCAAATCACAGAGGGGCATTTAAAGAAGGCTAAAAGTGGACTTCTCAGCAGAAATCTTACAAGCCAGGTGATAGTGGAATGACATATTTAAAGTGCTAGAGGAAAAAAAAGAAAAACCCTGGCCAGCAAGAATACTGTACCTGGGAAAGCTGCCTTTCAGAAATAAAGGTGAGATAAAGACTTTCCCAGGTAAATATAACTAGACTTTCAAGAAATGATAAAGAGAGTTCTCTAAGCTGAAGGAAAAGATGCTAATTAGAAACACAGAAATGTATGAAAGTATAAAAACCACTGGTTTAGGTAAGTACTCAGTCAAATTCAGAATACTTTAATACTATTATAATGGTGTATAAATCATTTATATCTTTAATAGTATGAAGATATAAAAGATAAAACTAAAAATAATGATAATTTTGATAATTCATTAAACCATATGATACAAAAATATGCAAATTGTGTTATTAAAAACATAAAATATGGGAATAGGGGGTAAAAATATAGAAGAATTGTCTCTGATATCAAATGTAACTTGTTCTAATATCAAAGCCAGACAAGGACACTACAAGAACAGAAAATTACAGATCAAATCCCTGGTGAACATAGATGTAAAAATCCTTAAGAAGATACTAGCAAACAAAGTTCAAAGTTCAGTTGTACAATAAAAGATTCATTCATCATGATCAAGTGGAATTTACTCCAGGGATGCAAGTATGGTTCAACATACACCAATATATATGTAATACGCTACATTAACAGAATGAAGAACAAGAATTATATGATCACTATGATAGATACTTTAAAAAAATTTGTCAACATTCAACATTGTTTCATGATAAAAACTCTCAGCAAATTAGGTAAAGAAGGAATGTATCTCAACATCTTAACTCAATTAAAGTTGCATATGACAAACTCACAGCTAACATCATACTCAACAGTAAAAAGTTGAAAGCTTTTCCTGACATGTGGGACAAGGTAAGGATGCTCATTCTTGCCACTTCTATTCAACATGTTCTTGTGTAAAAAGAACAAAGTTGGAGGTATAAAGCTCCCTATCTTCAAAATTTACTATAAAGTTATAGTAATCAAAATAGCATGATGATAGCATAAAAACAGACACATAGGGCAGAATCAAAAGCCCAGAAATAAATCCACACATTTTCAGTTCACTGATCTTTAACAAAGGTGCCAAGAATGCACAATGGAAAAAGGACAATAGTCTTTTCCATATATGGTATTGGGAAAACTTGACTTCCACATGCAAAAGAATGTGGACCTTATCTCACACCAAATAAAAAAATCAACTCAAAATAGATTAAAGACCTACTTTAAATATGTAAGACCTTAAGCTATAAAACTACTAGAAAAAAACAGGGTGAAAGCTCCATAACATTGGTCTAGGCAATGACTCTTTGGATATGACCCCCAAAGTGCAACCACCAACAGCAAAAATAGACAAATAGAAGCACATCCAAAAAAAAAAAAAAAACTTCTGTACAGCCAAGGAAACAATTAACATAGCCAATACACAATCTATGTAACAGCAGAAAATATTTTCTAAGTATACATCTGATATGGGGTTAATATTCACAATATATAAGGAACTCAATAGTAGGAAAGCAAATAGCTTGATTAAAACACAGGCAAAGTACCTGAATTCTGAATAGACATTTCTCAAAAGAAGACATACAAATAGCCAAAGATATATGAAAAAATGTTCAGCATCACTAATCAGAGAAATGCAAATTAAAATCACAATGAGATATCACTTCACACTTGTTATAATGGTTAATACAAAAAAAAAAAGATAAGACATGTTAGTGAGGATATAGGGAAAAAAGAACACTATTGCACACTGTCGGTGGGAGAAATTAGTATAGTCATTATGGAAACCAGTATAAAAATAAAAATAGAACTACCATGTGATCCAGAAATCCTACATCTTTGAGTGTGTTTATATGTATGTGTGGGTGTGTATGTATGTGTGCACATGTGTGCCTGTGTGTGTGAAATCAATTTATTGAAGAAGTATCTGCACTCCCATGTTCTTTGCAGCATCATTTACAATAGCCCAGATATGGAATCAACCTAAATATTAACCAACAAAAGAATGGATTAAGAAAATACATACACAATGGAATACTACTCTGCCTTAAAAAGAAAAGGAATTCTGTTATTTAAGACAACATGGATGATCCTGGATGGCATTACGATAAATGAAGTAAAGCCAGCACAGAAAGATAAATAAGACATGATCTCATCTATGTGTGGAATCTTAAAAGTTGAACTCATTAGAAATAGAGAGTATAATGGCAAATACCATGAGCTTGTGGCAGATAGTGATGTGGGAACATTGGAGACATATTAGTCAAAGAATACAAAATTTTAATTAGATAAGAGGCATATTTTAAGAGACATATTGTACAACGTGGTAACTATAGTTAAGAAAAATGTATTCTTGAAAAACACCACATATATTTTAAGGGGGTCTTACCACAAAAAAATAAGTATGTGAGTTAATACATATGTTAAATAGCTTGATTTGGCAATTTCACAATATATACATACTTCAGAACACCATGTTGCATACAATAAATATACATGAGTTTTATCTATCAATTAAAAAAAATTTAAATAGGGGGCGGCACCTGTGGCTCAAGGAGTAGGGCGCCAGCCCTATATACTATGGGTGGTGAGTTCAAGCCCTGCCCTGGCCAAAAACTGCAAAAAAAAAGAAAAAAATTTAAATGAGCCAATAAGTAGATATTTGTATAGGTACATGTGAAAGACCTTTGAGTAGAATACACCAAAGAAGCATAGGTATTAAATTGTTCTAGAAATCTTAGTTCAAACACCTTACTATCATGTTTATCTGCTGAGCTACCTTGAAATGAGAGCCTACTACATGCCAGGAAAAGTCTAGGTCATTTTATACCACAGTTTTTAACCTTTAAGACAACTGAAGAGAATATCTTCAATCTATTGTTGAGGAAATGAAGGCCCAGAACTTGTAGGTAATTTACTCAGAGATCACTCACACCCTACCTATTCTTTATCTTGTTCATCTCTAAGCCCTGTGAAGTCCATATCAGTCATATCACAAAGCCAAGCCATCTGCTATCATTACTCTAGTCTCTGTCATTATTCAGAGCTTCTTTTGCTTTTACCTGGATCATCACAGCAGCTGTCCAGAGGGTCCTCTGCCCATACTTTCTTTCATTTCCAGTCTGTCTTCCATAGTATCAGAATCAGAAACATACTCATGTCATTCTTCTTTTTAAAAATCTGTAGTTGGATCCTTTTTGCCTTCATAATGCCCCAAATTCCTAAGTATGGCAATGAACGCTTTCCATAATCTAAATTTGCCCTGCCTTTCTAATCCTATTTCCAACTAGCCACTCCCAGATTACATGTCTTCCACTAGATCCACTGATCTATGATTATTTCCAACATACTCAATACTTTTCTTCAAAATCCAGCTTATTGCCACCTTCTCTAATTGTCCCCAGGAAGAGTCTCTGGTCCTCTCCAAGCTCTTTGATTATATGTGACACTTGGTTCTTGCTACACAATACTGCATATCATGGTCTAAATATACAGGTCAGTCTTTCCTTTTAAACAGTGAGCAAGAGGTAAGGAAGAGAAGGGGGGGAAGGGCAGGTGGAGAGAGGGTAAATGGTGGGATCACACTTATGGTGCATCTTAGAAGGGACAGGTGAAACCTACTAAATGCAGAACACAAATGTTTTCACATAATAAATGAGAAAATCTCATAAAGATTATGTCTAACAGTTGGATGAAAATATTTCAGATTGTATATGAAGCCCACATACTGTACCCTATGATTGCACTAATGTACACAGCTATGATTAAATAAAAAATAAATAAATAAAATAAACAGTGAGCAAATTGAAAGCAAGAAATATTATCTCTATTGTATCTAGCACATAATATGTGCATTGTGAAAGATTATTAAATTGGCAGGATTAAATTGAAATGAATTTGAACTTTGAGTGAATCAGCCATTAGAAGTCATACCTCACTCTGAGGAACAGTGATAGCTGCTACCTAAAGGAAAAATGATCAAAATTCTTTAATCACTCTCTATACTATAAGACACCCATTATTCAGGCAGGTATATGGACCTATTGGCATCACAGATACTCAGGACTACTTTTCCAAATGTTTTGCCAGCGCTAAAAAGCACTTGGGTGCAGTTCCTTACCAACTCAAATAAGACCTGAGAGGGGATTTGAAGGGTGAGAGAGAGAGATTTTACCAAATGAAATGTCTTAGAAACACCAGTTTAATGACTTATATATAAATTAATCCTAAACATGTGGATTAAATTTCCCAGAAAAGGCATGTTTTGGCTCTCTCTGGACCACAAATGATTGAAAAATGATTGGACATATTTCCTGAGCCCAAAGACTGAGAAGGAGCAGGTCTATACTTCTTCAACTGCAAATATTAATGCAATAGATAAATTATCCAAGGGGTCTGGGGAAGTTAAAACTATGGACAGGAAATAAGAAAATGAGATTCAGCTTGAAAATATTCTCCAGGTACATCTGGGTCAAAATAATCAGAAACAGGGAGATTTTGTTCTAGGGAAAGCCCAATAAAGTTATGGAGACTCTTAAGACCTTCACAGTGATTTCTAGTTGGCATGGTCGTGTGATAGAAGGCTGGTTGTTCTTATTCCTGAGTATGTAAGAGAAAAGGGCCCTGAACTATAGAATATGAAATGGTACTCATTGCTCACAGAACATAAAGAAGGTCTTTGCCTTTGGTTGTATCAAAAAATGTACTTGGTATATGAAAGGTTTAGCTAAAATCAGACTAACTTTTCCAGATAAGGAAATAAATGACCAAAGTCAAGACTATAGTCTTTGAGCATGGATTCTAGAGGCGAGATGGAGTCTGAGATCCAAACAGGTTACCTTCTCTAGGGAAGGACACAACATACTCTTTGCTTGAGGCCATAAATTCATTTTGGACCATCTACAAGAGACCTTCCTAGGAATGTTTTATCTTTCTTTGTCATTTTAAAACAGTTTTGAAGAGATCATATTTTCATCTAAATAGGCCAAACCAAAGTACAGTCATCACAGACAAACTCTGACTTTGAAAACTGCACCATATTATGCAGTGTTATACATAGAAGTGAAGACCAAATGCTCTAATGCCAAGGAAATGCACAGAGATTTTTTTCAAGTCTAGAAAACAGGGTTGAAGAAAATAATCTATTACTTTCTACAAGGTAGGATATCCTGATCTTATATATGTCTCTGGATATCCAATGAAGTGTGAGAAAAATAATAGTGATCAATCATAGTAACAGTCTTTTACATTTGTACAGTGCTCTGTTGTTTACATAGTACTCCATGTGAATTATCTTATAATTGTCTCAATAATTACCAGTCAATATTACTATCTTATTTTTACAGATGAAGAAACTGAAGCACAGGAATGATAATTTACTAGCTAGTGGCAGTGACAGGGACTATGTGCTTTTTCTGACCCCTAATTCAATATTCTTCCACTATCTAACTAAATTTATAGTTCCTATGTATAACTATATAGGGAAGATGACTATTGCTTATTCAAAGTATCTATATAATTCGCATCCCTTATTGATTGGATCGATTGGATGATCTAAGCAATTTACATATATTACCTCACGTACTGCAACAACACTATGAGGTAGATCTTATTCTTGCCCTCGTTTTTTAATTCCATTTTATTTATTTATATGTTTACTTATTTAAAGATAGAGTTTCAGTGTGCAGATGAGTGAATTACAACAATAACACTAGGGGAACTGAGAAAGACAGGAATTAACTGGCTTGCTGACTAGCTGGTAAATAGAGGAACTGGAATTCAAATTCAGGTAATGTGTTTAGGACCCACTCTCCAACCACTGCGTATGGAATTTAGAAGCTCCTTTATCATAAATATTATTTTTCTCTCATGTGAGGAAAGCTATGTCAGAATGAAGTTTGTATTCATTTCTGGGTCTATCTAATTTAGGGTTACAGATTTCAATTAACTGCACATTTCTGCACTGTAGAAATGTTGACGTGACATGTTCATCAGATAAGCTCACTGTGTCTGCAATCTAGACACAAAACTCTTTCTCAGCCTCTATTGTGAATCCTGAATGGAAAAAAAAAACTTTCCAAAGTGAAAGAATAAGAAGTGCTATGTAAATAATACAGTGTTTAAATGATATAATGAAGCATAACAGAGATTCCCATTGGCAGGATGGCTGTTTCTTTCTTCTTAATAGGGAATAAAGAGAAGGTCTTTTAAAAAGAGTTGCTTGAATTCATACTCTACCACTCAGATATTTATAAAAACAAACTTTATTTCATGAACCAACCACTCTTGAGCCCTGCTTAAGAGTAAAAAATTGTCAGCTCAGCACCTACAACTCAAGCGGGTTCGAATCCAGCTCGGGCCGCCAAATAACAATGACAACTACAACTGAAAAATAATCGAGCATTGTAGCAGCCTCCAAGCTACTTGAAAGGCTGAGGCAGGAGAATCACTTAAGCCCAAGAGTTTGAGGTTCCTGTGAGCTATGATGCCATGGCACTCTACCCAGGGTGATAGCTTGAGACTCTGTCTCAAAAATAAATAAATAAATAAATAAAAGTAAAAAATTATCTTCTTTGATTAAAAGAAAGAGGACCAGGCTTTGGGGGTTGATGCTGGAATATGTAAACACCTCTTCTTTATTCTCTTATTTTTGTATTCCTGCTTTGTAGAGAAGTAGTGACCAGGTTACATGGATGCAACAGTTGACTCTCTAATTAAGCTCATCTATTTGTTTAAATCCATCAGCTTAATGGAGACAGCTTAATTGTGAACATCTGGATAATCAAGTCACAGCTGCCAGTAGGCCTTTTTCTGGCAGGCTAAAATCCATAGTAATTCTTAGAAGGTTTGAGTCAAAGACGAAGATTAAAGAAAAATTAAAGGAACCATTTCAATCATGGTGGAAGATGAAATTGAAGTCTTTATTAAGCAGTGATGTGCAAAAGTGTGAAATTAATGTGAAGAAAATATAGGTAGTTTGCAAATACTTCTAGGGAGAGGGGTCTGAATAGTAAAAGGGCTATGCATCATACGGTATGCATATGGATTGAATGTTCTCTTACAGGATATAGACTTAAGAAGGACAAACTCACAGATGACAGCTAGAAGGCCATCATGTGTAGGAGGGTGGATTTCCTCTATCCAGCATAGATTTCTTGGAAGGCACAGAACTATACCCCTGGGTGGAAGCTAAAAGGAGGAAGATTTCAACTCCTGCTAAATAGTGAGGAGCCAGGATTTGAAGCCTGAGCCTGACCTCAAAATGAACAAGAGGTTCATCTTGACCTCTATGTTATTTTAAAAGAATTGCCTGAATTCACACTCTATAACTCAGATATTTATAAAAACAAACTTTATTTCATGAACTGACCATTCTTGAGCCCTTCATTCTGCCTGAGAATTTTTTTTTAAATCTCAACAACTATAAAAATTCAAACTTTCTAGTTTAAGGTAGCTCAATCTTCTCTTCCTGGTACTTTCTCAGACTTTATAGTTTTGATCTCTTTCTTTTTTTCCTTTTATATGCCATCTAGGTACAAAAAGACATTTATACCATGTGCTGGCCCTGGGGAGAAGCCCCATGGCTCATGTGCTACAATCTGGGTACTCACTAACAGCTCAACATCCCCAATTACTTGGTGCATTACCCTGGTATTTACTGAGGTGTTGTGACACTGCCAGGTCCTTTGGCTTCACATGCTGTTGAACATGGGCATTATCATTGCTCCATGTTAAGGTCTCCATATTCTGTGACTTTCTTATACAGTCACCAGATTCCTCTAGAACACCAGTCCCCTCAGCAGTTATCTGTGGCTTCACAGAGCACATAGGAACTTGTGGATCTATAAAGGCCATGGAGACTGGAAGTCTTAACTCAGGCAGAATCACACCAAGCTGTTGTTCCTCTGCCAGTATAGCTGCCACCCTAGGTTGGTGTGTGAAGTCTCCCCCCAGAGCTTCATATGAGAAGTGGGAAGTACCCATCCTCTTCTTTCAATTTCTCCTCCCTGGCATGAGAACTAAGGGATAGATAATGAGTCTCTTTTCCAAAATCCAAGCAACATTTTGACCCTGATCTCATCCCTTCCAAATTCTCCAGTGTCATATCTTCAATCCTTTCTACAGTAAGAGTTCTAATGAAACATGTTCAGACCTCTAAACTTTTGCTATGTTAAGAAAAACTTTAAAAATTGGGGGAGGTTGGGCAGACTGTCTTAATAAAATCAGTTTCCCAAGACTTTGCCTCACTAAATTTTTTAGGCTAATTTGAAACTCAGAGCTAAACACTGATCTTTTTGTTCTAAGTGGTATCTGACCTTCTGAAGAAGCTTGAATATCCTTGATTCAATATATAATGGGCAAAAGGGCAACAAAGAGAATGAAAGCTAAATTAGTTCATGTATTCTTTTGTTTCAATAAAATATTTTGTAACAAAAAATATTGTAAAACATTGGTTTAAGATCTCAAAATATTGTTGGCATACTTTACTATTTTCTGTGGTAAAAAAAAAAATCAACCACAGCATGTGAGCATAAACCTTTATTTTAAAATGTTAGGCAAGAGAAGGTTCTGAAGGAGAATTCTAACTTGTAGGAGAGAAGTTTTTAAAGGGTTTTAGCTAGAGGGGTTAACTGAAGTTCAGCTAGTTTCGGGAATAGTTGGATCAAGACAGTTCTCAGAAGAGGGAGGAATTGTACTCAAGAGTTAGCCATTGTTTGGGCAATTTGAATTTGATTAAGAGGGGTAGGAAGAAACAGCTGTGGGAGACAAGGACATGCTAGAGACACAGTGGAAAATTCTCTGGCCTTAAATGTCTCTTAATTTACAAAGTGGAAAAATATACTGATTGCTCTTTTCAGGATGTGCAAGCCTGTTTCCAGAGCAACTATTCTAAGGACGTGGTCGTAATCTGCTTGAATACTCAACATCTTGATAAATAAATGCTTTCAAATAATGATCTGACTCACGAAACTTTGGACACAGTAGGCATTCAATCAGTGTGTGCTTTGCTGGGGTGAGAGGAAGCCCTACCTGGCGCTGTGGCGGGCATCTGTGGTCCCAGCTACTTGGGAGGCTGAGGCAAGATAATCACTTAAGCCCAAGAGCTGGAGGTTGCTGTGAGCTGTGACTCCATAGTCTACCGAGGGCGATAGAGTGAGACTCTGTCTCTACAAAAAAAAAAAAAAAACTCAACCAACAATGGATGAGACAGATATAAACAAATTATTCTACAAAAATGAAAGTATGTTTGGAGTGTTGTAAAATTTCAGGGAAGAAAATGCAGATGGGATAATATTTTATCTATGCCTTGAAGGATGATAATAATGATATTATAAAGATAATAGTAACATAAGCTAATATTTATTAAGACCTATCATGCACTAGCCACTTTATAAATACATCATCTCAAAATCTCCAAATAGTTCTCTGAGGTAGATATTATGTACTTAAGAAATAAAAAGTGAAGCTCACAGAGGTTCAGTGACCTGTTCAAAGCCAAACTTATAAATGGAAGATCTCAGATTTGAGATTAAAACAGTCTGGCTCCAAAGCCCACTGTTATTCCTCTATACTGGCTGTCCCCAAACCCCAGGGTCACAGACCAGTACTAGTTCCTATTAGGAACCTGGGTGCACGGCAGGTGAACAAGCAAAGGTTCATTGGTCACTGTCTCCTGTCACCACCAGTTGGGACCATCTAGTTGTAAGAAGGCAAGGTCAGGGCTCCCACCAATTCTGCATTATGGTGAGTTATACAATTACTTCATTATATATTACAATAGAAATAAAGTAGGCAATAAATGTCATTTGCTTGAATCATACCAAAACCCTCCACCCTGGTCCATGGAAAAGTTGTTTTCCATGAAACTGGTCCCTGGTGCCAAAAATGTTGGAGACCACTACTGTATACCAGTGTTTCTTAAAGTGTGAGGTGTGCACCACTGATGACAGGGGAGAGGTACCTAAGTGTGCTATGACAATGACTAAGAGAAACATGGCATAGGATTACACAGTGGGAGTTCTAGTCTAATGCAGTATGTTCTTACCTCTTTTATCTTTTCAATTTCCCATTTTACAAAGACCCTCATATTCAGCATTTGATAGATTTCTACCTAGAATTTAATTATGCATTTTTCCATGATATTTATTTTTATGGTTACTTTCTAATTGTGGAAAATGATGCTTTTTAAATTTTTTTTTCTTGAACTTATATATTTTATTTTAGAACGTTGGACTGTGCAAAGAATTTTTTAAATTCAAGTAACTTCACCGAAATACAGGATATGAAGATGACTTTTTTTTTTTTAATTGTTGGGGATTCATTGAGGGTACAAGAAACCATGTTACACTGGTTGCATTTGTTGGGAAAAGTCCCTCTTACAATCGTGTTTTGCCCCCAAAAGGTGTGGCATACACCAAGACCCCAAGACCCCACCCCCCTCACTCCTTCCCTCTCTCTGCTCTTCCTTTCCCCACCCCTCCCTCATTCTTCCTCTCTCTGCTCTCCCCTTCCTTCACCCCCACCGTGTCAATAATTGTCATTAATTGTCCTCTTATCAAACTTGAGTACATGGG
>CAUYON010025927.1:0-23970 GCA_963573935.1 Arctocebus calabarensis | reverse complement strand
ACCTCCAACCTCCACCAGAGGCTCCAATTGCCAAAAAGGCTGGACAACTGCTGAGGAGACACCTGTGCCTTGGTGTCTCCTTCACTTCACACTTAGGACTAAATGTGGAACCCCCATCTCCTATGCTTAGGTCAATTTCTTATGAATTTCCTAGGCCTCAATTCCATGAAAGGACTGTGTCCATTCATTGATACATTCATTCACCTTGCCCCCAGCGGAAGGGACTGTATTCATTCGTTTCCTGGCCAAGGAACCCATACACCTATATATACCCTGAGACTAAAGGCCTAAAGGAGGAGATGGGGAAAGACCGGGAGAGAAACGGAGAGAGCTTCTCTCTCCCCACTTGAATTCTCTCCTTCTACCAGGAGCTTTAGTGTTTTCTGTATTCTTTTCTGTGAATAAATTCTGTCTTACCACTGGGGGGTGGGGGTGGGGAAATAATGTAATGAAGAATAATAAAATACCTGTATTTAAATTAAAAAAAAGAAAGCAACTTAAAAAAAAAAGAATTAGTAGCATTTACATCACACTGGTTAATGTAAGCCTCATCTCATTTACTTAATTATTGTATTAAGACATTTATACTCTATACTTAATAAATCTGACAAGTACCCTTGCATTATGCACCATAGGTGAGACTCCCAACATTTACCCTCCTTCATGAATCACTTGCCCATGAATCCTTCCTCAAGTTTTGTTTCCAGAACCCAACCTAAGACATGACACACCTCCATATTCTATATCAATCCTTTTCAGCCTTTTTTATCTCACAGCACACTTACACTTATAGTTCATCTTCCTCAGCACACTTAAATTATATTGATCAAAAAAGGAGTAAACTAAAGAATATCCTTGATGGGCTTTGAATTTCTTTCAAAAATAATTTAATTGATGATCATTAAAAATTTTTGTGGTTCATCTAAGTTCCTCTCATGGAACACCAGTGCCACAGCACACTGTTTGAAAATTACTGCTCTACTCTTATAGCCTTCTTGGCATGGAGTTGGACAAGTGTAAAATCTCCTGACAATGCCCTGCCCAAGTAGGTAGGTTTAGTTGCAAATCAAAGTTATTTCCGTCCTCCCACAGGGGATTAATATGCCAGAAGACACAAGAGCAGCTTCTCATCCATATCTAAGGCTGTTCTTTTTTAACAGGAATTGCAACAGGTCATGGGAGGCCATGCAGGCAACTAGTTACTTCCTATTTGGAATTCTGAGCTTTTAACCAAACTTTATTAGTATTATAGGTATGCCTTTGACTTTTCTATTTGAAATGTGTTTCTGGAACATTGATTTACTGCCTATATTTTACTGTTATATATTTAAAATAAGATATGTGAACTGTATTATTTCTTTTACATTCCAAAGACGTGCAAGAAAATAAATTCATTGTCCTTCCATTGGGACTGATTCTCAAAGAATTATAATACTTTATTTTTCACAAATACTTTATTTTTGTGAAAAATACTTTATAGGCAGTGATATCACAAGAGAAGTTAGTAAAGAGATAATTATCTCCAGTAGAAGCTAGAAAAGGGAATACAAAAACCAAGACAGTCCAAGAAGGCAATGACAAGGTAAGAAAAAAATGCATCTGCAAGCTGTGTAACATTCAGCTAAGCAGGACTTCCCTCTGGATCTAATGTCTGTCTTGTAAGCAGGTGTCAACTTCTCCTAAGCTTCCCCAAAGAGAACCAGGATTAGTTATCTCCTTTTCTGTGTTCCTGCAATCCACTCAATTCTCTTCTGGAGCTCTTGGGAGAAAGTGATTTCAAGAGGCAATGTTTCTAATGCTGTCCCAAGTCTTTTGAAGGCTGCTGCTGCCCTACTTGTCTCTTTATTTTTAGTACCAAGCCATGAACCATTTTCATAGAAATTAACTAAAATATATATATTTTAGTTTTACCATATATATAAGGTGCTATCCTTGCCCTCAAAATATTATAGACTAAGGAAGGTATGGGAAGAATAAGATTAAGTAAATGAGTCAAGGGACAGATGGAGACCAAGACATTCACTCTTTAGCCTTTCTTCCCTTTCTCATGGTAGAATTAAGACACATCCACATTGGAAAATGAATATGGTATTGAAAGAGTTTGGGGTTCCATGAGTGTCCTTATAGTGCGATCATTTATCACTAGATGAATCATTCTTTTAGTATGTATTTGTCTGTAAGCATAACAAAAAAAATTACTTTTTCATAGAAAATTACTTTCATGAACAACCCAGGTTGAAAGATACAAAAGGCTAATCCAGCTTAAGATGTCTGTGGGCATAAATGAGATAATTATACATGGAAAGGGAGAACCAGAAATGGCAAGGATACACACCCAATGAGATGGGAAAGGTGTTAAGGATGGCCCCAGAACATGAGTGAAAAAGGGTAGTTAAGGCAGGCAGAAGGTATCATCAAGAATGATAGAATCTTTGGTGTTGCTGTAATTGCCAAGGGGGTCTTCTTCATAAAATGTTTTCCCAGGCCAATTTTGTCGAGCATTTTCTCCAAACTCTATTCTAGAATGTTTATTGTTTCATGCCTTACGTTTAAATCTTTTATCCAGTGACAGTCAGTTTTTTGTCAGTGGTGAGAGTTGCGGGTCCAGTTTCAGTCTTCTACATGTCGCTAATTCAGTTCTCCCTGTACCATTTATTAAATAGGTATTCTTTCCCAGGTGCATGCTTTTGTTTGTTTTATCAAAGATCAGATGGCAATAAGTGGCTAGGTTTATCTCTAGGTTCTTCATACTCTTCCATAGATCCATATCTCTATTTTTATGCTGTTTTGATCACTATAGACTTGTAGTAGAACCTGAAGTCTGGTAACATAATGCATCCAGATTTGTTTTTATTTCTTAAAATTGTATTGGCCATTCAGGGATTTTTTATGGTACCATGTGAAATTAGGTACTATTTTTTCAAGTTCTTCAAATTATGACTTTGGTGCTTTGATGGGGATTATTATATCTGTAGATTGCTTTGGGTAGTATGGATATTTGTATGATATTGGTTCTTCCCAGCCTTGAGTATGTTATGTTATTACATTTGTTAATGTCTTCTGCTATTTTGTTAGATACATTCCCAGGTATTTCATATTCTTCTATATCACTACTATAAACAGTATTGTGTTTTTGATCTGATTCCCAGCTTGACTGTCATTTGTATATATGAAGGCTACTGATTTGTTGACATTGATTTTTTATGTCAAGATGTTGCTATATTTATTGATCACTTCTAAGGGCTTTGTAGTGGAGACCCTGGGGTTCTCCAGGTATAAGATTATGTCATTTACAAAGAATGAGAGTTTGACTTCCTCTGTCCCCATTTGAATACTCTTGATCTCCTTCTCTTACCTGACTGCAATGGCTACAACTTCCAGAACTATGCTGAATAGCAGTGGGGTTAATGGACATCCTAACCAGATCTAAGTGGAAATGCTTTCAGTTTTAGTTTATTCAGTATGATATTGACTGTGAGTTTGTTGTAGATGGCCTCTATCAGTTTAAAAAAATTCCCAATTATATATGGGGCATGATCAAGCTAAAAACCTTCTACCCAGCTAAGGGTACCACAACTAAATCAAGCATTATTCAGAATGGGAGAATATATTTTCAGGCTATGTATCTGACAAAGGGGTGACAATTAGAATCAATAGAGAAATCAAAGCAATCAACAAGAAAAGAGTAAATAACCCAATTTATAAGGGGCCAAGAGACATGAACAGAAACTTCTCTGAAGATGACAGGTGAATGACTAACACATGAAAAAAATGCTCCTTGTCCCTAATGATCAGAGAAATGAAAATAAAAACCACTCTGAGTAAATGATAGAACACTAGTGAGATTAGCCCACATCACAATGTCCCAAACTTGCAGAAGGTGGAATAGATATGGAAAGAAGGGAATACTTTTTCATTGTTGGCAGGATTATATATTAATACAACCTCTATGAAAAGAAGTATGGAGAATTCTCAAGGAACTAAAAGTAGACTTTTCATATGATCCTGCAATCCCATTACTAGGTATCTCCACAGAAGAACAAAAATCATTTTACCACAAGGACATCGGCACCAGAATATTTATGGCAGCTGAATTCATAATCATCAAGTCATAGAAGCAACTCAAGTGCCCATCAATGCATTAATGGATTAACAAACTATAGGTATACCACAGAGTACTATTCAGCCATAAGAAAAAATGGAGCATTTATATCTTTTGTGTTTATCTGGATGGAATTGAAACATATTCTTCTTAGTAAAGTATCCTAAGAGTGAAAAAAAAGGATCTCATGTACTCAGTACTAATATGAAACCAATATATAACCAACTACACACCCACAGGAAAGAAAATATACAAGTATATTCTAGCAAGGGGTGGGGGAGACGAGGGAGGAAGCAGCAAGGAGGGTGATTGGTGGGATCTCCCATAATGTGCACAATGTAAGAATGTTTGACATGCCTCCTGAGTAAAGGGCTCAACTACAGCTTGAACTTAGAAATTAAAACAAGGAAACATGAGGAAGAAGGAATATGGCCAACTACAGACAGTTTTCACCAGAAGCTCCTGTCCAGAAGGAGAGATACTGGACAGAAATGGACTCAATGAAGCCAAAGGTGAAGAGCTGAGCTAAGAAAGAAGATAGACAAGGGCCCATTATCTCTGCTGAGGCAAGCTGTGACTCCAAGTAAGAGGATCCAAGAAAACAAATTCCAAGTACAAAGCCTATCACCAAGAGGACAAGAGATCCCCTCCCCCTAGTGGGAGGCTCATTCTGGGCCCTCTACAAGTGAGCAGGGGAACAAAAGACCTCTCATTTTACCACACTGGAGTGAGGTGCTAAACACCAGGCCTCCTTCTCCAGGGAGGATCCCAATTGCAAGCCTAATCATCATCCTGACTGGAATAAAATTGAAGAAATATTTTTGCCACAATTCTAAACTCCCAGTCCTGCTTCATCCTTTACCTGGAAGTCTGAAGGTCTGTCCCCTGCAGAGGATTTAGCAATTCCCTGAGAGGCCTGGGGATTGTGTGGACCACTGGAAAGCAGCATGGAAACAGTGATGTGAGTAGAAGTAGTGGGGTGTGGGGACTTCTGGGAGAGAGAGATGCATTGCAAAGCTGCATGCCAGGTGGAAACACTGACATCCCTGTTCTGACTTTGGTGGGTGATCTTTTCTGGCTCAGTTATTCATAACATGGGACCAGGCTCCATCCCTTCAGGTTTGCTGGATGGAGCTGCCTGTGGATTTCTGCTAAAAGCTGCCAGAGACTCTCTGAACTCTCCCTGTTGTGCAGTGATTGTAATGCCCAGGACAATCTGATTAGAACTATCGACCTGGGCTGACCACCCAGGGACCCACCGAAGTTGACCAGCAGTTGTTTTGTAGTGGTGAAGGACAGATTATCCTCTTCTAGCTATTGCTGCTGGGGGGAGGTAGGACACCACAGTTGCTTGTTCTCTCCCTCCATCTGAGATTTCAGCCTGATATCAAAACTCATTAGATTAGGGTAGAGGCTGGCTGATGTTAAGACAGAGCCAGCATGCACTATCTCACCAAGCAGGACCTCAGAAACTCTGGCTGAAGGTCTCAGAGGGACCTTTGTAAAGCTGTAGGGGAAAAGACGCAATCACAATCTCCAGCTTATTGGTAAAGGCCTGGTTAACCCTACTTCCTGAGGCCTCCCCAATCAAATCTCACCCTACCAGTTTTAATTGACAAATTGTGGAAAATATTCATGTGGAAGAACCAGAGGAAGAACTCTGGCAATGTGAATAATCAGAGTAGATCAACTCCCCCAAGGAATGTCAAAAGAGATATAACAAAAGATGCCACTCATAGACAAATGGCTGAGTTGTCAGAAATAGAATTCAGGATATGGATGTCAAATAAGATGAATAGAATGGAGAACAAGCTGGAAGTAGAAATCCAAAGAGCATTAAAAAGCTATCTCAGGAAATTAATGAATTCAAAGACAAAGTCACCAAGGATATGGACATAATGAGAAAAGATATAGCAGAGCTCAAGGAAGTGAAAAAGTTATTTGAGGAGCTTAGAAACACAGTAGAATCCTTCAGTAATAGAGTTACGAAGGCAGAAGAAAAGATCAAAGAAATTGAAGACAAGGCTTTTAAGTGATTCCAAGCATTCAAAGAAGTAGAAAAACGGAAAACAAGAACAAAACGTTCCCTGAGAGAGTTGTAGGATCATTCCAAAAGATCAAACATCCAACTTATATGAATTACTAAAAGAGAAGATTATGGTCCTAAAGGCACAAATTATCTATTTTAAGATATTATGGTGTAGGATTTCCCAAGCATTGCAAGAGATACAGAAATTCAGATAGTAGACAGTTTCAGAACACCAGTAAGACTCAAACCAAATAAAGCATCTCCTAGACACATTGTGATTCACTTTGCCAAAGTTAATATGAAGGAGAAAATTCTGCAAGCAGCCAGATGTAAGAAAACCATTACCTACAAAGGAAGAAATATTAGAATGACTGAAGATCATTCAGCCAAAACTTTTCAATCCAGAACAGGATGGTCATAGACCTTAAATCTCCTAAAATAAAACAACTTTCAGCCCAGGATTCTGTGTTCAGCTAACATGAGTTTCATTTGTGATGGAGAAATCAAATACTTTACTGACAACATGTTGAGGAAATTTGTAATAAACCAGCACTCCATGAAAGACTCAGACCCATTTTTCATAATGATGACCAAAATGGTCTATACCAATGTAAACTCATTATCAAAAAACCTAACTTTCACAATGATGAAGGATTAAAAATATGCACTAGACCTTTGAAAAACATGATGGTCAAAACACAACCATACCTACAAATCCTCTCAATTAATGTGAATTGCTTAAATTGTCCTTTAAAGAGGCATAGCTGACTAGATACAAAAACTTAGGCCAGCTATCTGTTGCCTACAAGAGACTCATCTCACCCCAAAGGATAAAAAGGACTCAGGGTGAGGGATAGACATCTATAATATAGGCAAATGCAAATTATAAAAAAATAAAGGAGGGGCTAGAATACTATTTGCAGATACTGTAGGATTTAAACCATTAAAATAAAAAAAGACAAGGATGGACACTACATATTTGTCAGGGGAAACACTCCACATAAAGTGATTTCAATAATTAACATATTTATGCCCCCCACCTGAATGCTCCTCAACGTATAAAGAAAACCCCTAAGGATTTGAACAATGTGGTATCTTCCTGTACTATAATATTTAGAGATTTTAATACCCCATTGTCTATCCTGGATAGATCCTCCAAGAAGAAACTAAAGAAAGAAATAGTGAACTTAAACTTGACCCTAGAACAAATGGACTTAACAGACATCTACAGAACATTTCATTATAATAAAACTGAATACATATTCTATTCATCAGCCAATGGATCATCTTCCAAATGATATCTTATCTTAGGACACAAGTCCAACCTCAAAAAATTTAAACGAATAGAAATTATTCCTTATATCTTCTTTGACTATCATGGAATAAAAGTTGAACTTAACAGAAACAGAAATCTTCATACACAATCACAGTCATGGAATGTAAATAACCTTAGGCCAAATAATAGCTGGGTCAAAGATGAGATTAAGAAGGAAATCATCAAGTTTTAGAAACAAAATGATAATGAAGGCATAAATTATTAAAATATGTGGGATACTGCAAAGCCAGTCCTAAAAGGGAAATTTATAGCATTAGAAGCCATCATCAAGAAAACAAAAAGAGTAGAAGTCAAAAACCAAATGGAACAACTTGAGCAACTGGAAAAGAACAATCCAAACCCAAAGCAGCACAAGAAAAGAAAAAACAAAAATTAGGGCACAACTAAATGAATTGAAAACAAAAGAACCATTTAGAAGATCAACTAAACAAAAAGTCAGTTTTTTGAAAAGATCAATAAAATTGATAGACCTTTGGCTAGCCTTACCAGAAACAGGAAAGTAAAATCTTTAATAACATCACTCAGAAAGAATAAAGGAGAAATAATAAATACCACAGAAATTCAAAAAATCCTCACTGATTACTAAAAAAAAAACAAATCAATTCTGAGAAATACGATAACCTTGAGGAAATGGAGCAATACCTGGAAGTATGTCACCTTTCTAGACTTGAACAAAAAGAATTAGAATTTTGAATAGACCTATATCAAGCACTGAAATAGCATCAACTATACAAAATTTCCAAACAAGAAAAGTCTGGGGCCAGATGGCTTCACATCAAAATTTTACCAAACCGTCAAAGGAGAACTAGTACCTATTACTTAACTTATTCCAAAACTTAGAAAAACAAGGAATCCTATCCCAACACATTCTATGAAGTAAATATCACCTTGATCCCCCAACCAGGAAAAAAAACAACAAAAAAAGAAAGCAATAAGCCAATATCATTAATGAATATTGATGCAATAATATTAATAAGATCCTAGCAAACAGAACTCAATTACACATCAAAAACTTACACAATCAGGGGCAGAGCCAAGATGGTGGTCTATAGCCAGCTTTCCACAGAGGCTCCCGTCCAGAAAGAGAGGTAAACCACAGAAATTTAGCAAGAAAGCCAATGGTTCAGATCTGAACCAAAAGAGAAGGTTGAAGAATGCACATCAACCCTGCTGAGGCGACCTGTGACTCCAAGGATACAAACAAAAGGTACAGAGTCCATCGCCAAGCAGACGGGAGTACCCTCCCAATGGGAACAGCTCACAGTATACTCCATACCTCCATACAAACAAGTGAGCAGAGTTCAAATGTCCTCCCATTTTATTCCACAGAAGAGACTTTCTAAAAACCAGACCTTCTTCCCCTACCAGGGTGCCATGGCACTCTCTTGCCAGGCATAAAATTGTATAAAACAATATATACTCTTTACCTGCAATTTTGAACTCCTGGCACTCCCCTCCACTCTCACCCTGAGGCCTGGAAGCTTGTCCCCCATGGAGTCCAGATTCTTGGGCATTTTCTCAAGGAGTGTAGACAGGGCATGGATTGTTGCTGATCTGTGCTGCTTTCTGGCCTGAGAGTAAGAAGAAGATAATCAGCTGAGGGAGAGACGGTACCCCGAGACATCGGCAGAATGGTGATGGTGGGGCTCAAACCCCTGGGTATATTTTGAAGGAACACTCCCGTAAACCTTGATATTTTTGGACTCAGAGATGCAATTACTTTTTGAATATTTTTGGAGAAAATCATCTGCCAGAAATTATATATACAAACATACAGCCAAACCAGAGACCTAAGTATATTTGACTAAAAAAAAAAAAAAAAGAATAAAAAAAGAAAAAAGAAGAAGAAAGGGAATTTAAAATAAAGTAAAATAAATGAGATTCATTCATGGGACAGGCACAGTGGCTCATGCCTATAATCCTAGTTAGGTTACAGCTTAGGTTAGCTTAGGCTGATCTTGATCCTGTGAGCTCAGGGCAATCCACCCACCTCAGACTTTCAGAGCAAGAGCAAGACCCATCTCTAAAAACAGCTGGGCATTGTGGTGGGCACCTATAGTCCCAGCTACTTAGGAGGCTGAGGCAAGAGAATTGCTTGAATCTAAGAGCTGGAGGTTGCTATAAGCTATGACACCCGTGGCACTCTTACCGAGGATGACAAAATGAGAATCTATCTCAAAATAAATAAATAAATAAATAAATAAATAAATAAATAAATAAATAAGATGCATTCATAATGGGATGCATTCATAAAGGTAAATAGACAGTCTTAAAATACAAAAACTAGGAAAATATGTAAAAATATCTTATAAAAATATTAATGGAAAAGTCATGAATAGGGAAATATTTCTTATATAATTTTTATTTAAAAGAATACTTTATAAATATACATATATGTTGAATTTATATAAAAAATTATTTAAGGCTACACAAAGAAAGTCATAGCAGTTACTAAAGGAAAGAGAGAGGAGTCAGAACACTTATATTTTTCACCGTTTAAAAATGTTTTATTATTAACAATATGCATTATCTGAAACAAGGGAAGACACAGTGAGCATTATCATTAATCATGCTGTACACAGATTCTCACCATGTACCTTCCTGCTTGAGCCATTGCAACACATCCAAATATGCATTAGGAACATCCCAGAATGTGAAAGCACTTTGAGTGTTCCCAGAAGCAGATACTGAACAAAGGATTTAGGAGCAAGTGCTTTATTAAGAAAGCACCTCCAGGAAAAATCAGGAAGGCAGGAGGAAAGTCAGGATGGAAAAGGGGAGGCAGCGAACAAGGTGATTTTTAGGCAAAGTCCTAGGCTTGGTCTGATCTTGCAGGAAGCTCTGGAGTATGAACAACACCTCAGAGTTGGCTTTGTGTGGAGGCCAAGAACTTGGCTTCTATATTCCACACCAGTCATTCCTAGGCTATGCAAGTGCCCTATTGTCTGGGGGGGGACAGGAGACATAAAATTCGTAGATATTTCTGGTTCTCCATACAGTAAAAGTGGGTCTGTTCTCTAAGGGCAATCCTCTGAAGGGTGCAGGTATTAGTTATTAAGCAGCAAAGCACACAAGAGCTGGAGATATGTGCACCAAGAAGATAAAAGGGATCTGATGGGACCCAGATGGGGCACCAACCACACACCCACACTCAGCACCTTTTGTCATTCAATGGATATTTTATTGAGAGTCTGGAGTTGTTCTGTCCAATGTGGTAACCCCTAGCCACATCTGACAATCATCACTTGAAAAGTAGTCTGAAAAGAGATGTTTTATAAGGGTAAAACAAATACTGCTTCTGAAGTCTTAGTAAGAAAAAAAAAAAAGAATGTTAACTATCTCAGTAATAATCTTTATATTGCTTACATGTTGAAATGATAATAGTAGGTATATATTGTAGATTAAATAAAAAACATTACTGAAATTAAGTTCATTGGTTTCTTTTTATTTCTTTAAATGTGGCTCCTGGACAATTTTAAATTATATATGTAACTCACATCAAAACTCCATTAAATAGTGCTGATCTAGAAGTGGTTATAACAGACAATAAACAGATGAAGAAATACAATGTTATCATTTATCTAAATATGATGATAGAAATAACAAGGTGATACAACCAGGCAGGGATCTACATCAACAATACTTATCAGAAAAGGAGCATCTGAAGAAATATCTTTGAAACCTAAAGATTATGATTGGGAGTGAACCTTGGCCGTGGGGCTGGTGAGAAGGATGAGCTGAAATGTTTTAAGGGCATTCTCAGCCAGAGAACATAGATGGTGGGGAAAAGCATCTATCGATTGCCTGAATTTTTGGTTAAAGTATAAATGGTCTAAAGACCATGAAAGTGATGAAAAGAACACAGAATTCCTACAAACTACAGACATCTAACATGGCACATACAATTGGCCTCTATTACAAATGGTTGTATTTCAAAGCTCACTGAGAGAGGAATTTTTTTTTCCTCTGAACCACATTCAGTCTTTCACTTTAGCCATTCGTGGAAAGACAACTTGGAGAAATAAAATTTAGGTAAAGGAGATAGAAACTGTATGCTTATATTAAGATGAAGTAAAAATGTAAGTATCAACTTAAATGAGATTCATTCATGGGCCAGGCATGGTGGCTCATGCCTATAATACTTGCACTCTGCGAGGCCAAGGCAGAGGATCACTTGGGCTTAGGAGTTGGAGACCAGCCTGACCAAGAGCGAGACCCTGTCTCTACTAAAAATAGAAAATTAACCAGGCATTGTGGCGGGTATCTGTAGTTCCAGGTACTCAGTACGCTGAGGCAGGAGGATCACCTGAACCCAAGAATTTGATGTTACTGTGAGCTAGGCTAGACTGACACCATGGCACTCTAGCGTGGGTAACAGAGTGACATTCTTGCTCCAAAAAAAAAAAAAAAAGAAAAAAGAAAGTATCTGCAAGGCACCTTAAACACATCCACAAGTTTCTTTTCTACTCAGTGTTTCAGAATGACATTAACTTGTTCAAAACAGGCAAGAGTTTTAAAGAAATTTTTAGAGCAAAAGACTGTTGGTATGATATTCTCTCTGCTTTTAAATTGTAATGAAGCCAGAAGCAAACGCTTCTGAAATTTCAAGCTAATACTGAAAAGATTAAGACATTCTTCTTTAGTATATAAGAACTAGTTCCAAGAAATATAATTGTGGCATAGGCTATTAATTTTTTTTATTTCATTTAATATGTGGGTACAAATGATTAGGTTATATTGTTTGCATTTATTATGTAAAGGCCAAGTTGTAGTTGAGGCAACAAACGCACGAAAAAAATGCTCACCATCTCTAATTATCAGAGAAATGTAAATCAAAGCCACCTTGAGATATCACCTAAATCTTTAATAATATGCAAATATTTAAAATTGTAAATTGTTAAAGCTAACTCTTCTTAGAGAACTTACATTCTTCATAGCTTTACCCAATTGCTACTAACATGATCCCAAACTATGATTTTGAAAAACCTAGCTTATTAAACAAATCTATCTTATTTCAACAAAAGTACCTCTTAAAACTATTTATTGTAAATGTTGCTGTATTAACCAAATAATTTTTTAATGAGAAAGAATAAAAAATCTATAGGTCATTTCATATTTCCATTGAAATGTATATAAATACAAGGAAATGTCAAGTTCAAAGTTTCAATTTTGTCTCTTGAAAATTGCTATAACTTCTGAATTAATGGCTCATGGCAAGTTTAGAACTGAAATCCTAAGGAGGTAGCAAATTCTTCAAGAATATTTTTTTTAAACAAAGCATAGTTAAGCAGAATTATTTTCTATAAGAAAGCATGTAGGGGTCTGACACATATTCAAAAGTAGTTTCAGTGATAACAGATTATTATTATAGTCCATTGTATTAAATGAACATTTATTAGTCAGGTTTTCCTGTTTGTTACCAAAACTATGGATGAGACCTCTTCCCTGTGACCCCCAGGTTCCCAGGAAGGGGAGGGTGCACCATACCCCATAAGGTGAGTGCTGCGATAGAGATATCCAGAATGTTGGGGCAGAAACTCAGGAAACCTGGCTCTCTCTGAAAGAAGCAAATAAGAGAGAGGGCTTTAATAAACAGGTAGTATTTGACCTATGCCATGAAGAAAAAGTAAGGTTTTCATAAATACAAAAGAAATAGAAGCATTTCTAGCAAAGACAACATGAGAAAAGTCATATAAGTAGAAAGTAAGAAACTGTCTAAAGAAAGTCACTAAATGTGAAACACGATATTAAACTTAAAGCATGGTAAGTCATTCTGAGCACCCAGAGCTTTAGAATCAGTAAAATAGCATGTGGCTTTGCACCAAAATTTTGTGGCTAAGAATTCATTCTTTAGTTCTTCGTTCTTTATCTTTTTCAAACATGAGAGAAGAGGGTCCTTCACATTCTCCAATTCTGTTAAGCAAGAAGCAAATAACAAGCAGCAAAACTTCACTTTTTCAGTTCTCACACTTTGCGCCAGCCTCAGTAATTTACAAACTTTATGTTATCTTTTTTTCCCTCTGCTTTTCATTAGGATTATTGATTTATGAGCAGCTTTAATGTAGCTCTTTCAGGCCTCCTGAATCACTCTGACAGCAGCTCTGTAAATAGATCAATTTCTGCCTTTAAAATTTGATGTCTCTTGTCCTAACAAACCATTATTTTGGCTAAACTCAGATAAAAGAATTCTTTATGTTTGGCAAAGTATCGCTAAATTAGTCTCTGAAGGGCTAAGGTAATATTGTTCTTATGATGCCTAGTAGAAGTAATCCAGAAAGTTGAACTTCATTCAAAGAAGTAGCCTTGCTACCCTATAAATAATGGGATGGAATGGAATTATTCTGGAGCCCTTAGATGACTGTGTTAACTATCACCAGAATTTAACAGAAAAACAAGAGTCCTACTCATTGTTCCCATAAATCACCTATGACTTAACTTTTCAGCAACCTAGGATAAACAATTTTCCACATATATAAAAGATGAGCACTCTTTTGGAAGAGAGGAGATTTCTAGATCCTTCTCTGCATTTCTTTCTGTTTGTCATGACACCAGAACTACTAACAAACACATTTTTTTAAAATCTTTTCATGAACAAAACAAAATGTGGTTGATATGGTAGAAAAAGAAATGAATTTACAGCCAAAAACCAGTAACAAAACAGACAAACAAACCCTTTTGATTCTATGACTTGCATCTTTATGCAACTAATTCTATGGCATCAGGCAAAAAGTCTACATTCTGAAATTGTTCCCTTCTTTATGAAACATGAAACAGCATGTGTTACATTTGGGGATGATGCAAGGAATGAAGAAACACAGGTAACAATTATTTATAAATTATGCATCTCTTTATAAATGCAAGATTGTTACTATGCATTCACCCTGCAGTTCTAAGAGTCAGGGATAAAGAACAATTCTGCTAATATTGTAACTGCTAACTGCACCAGATCAATTTGACTCCGCTTTTATGTAAAAAAATTGTGAGCTGTTTTTCAGTTGCCATAAGCCTCCATGTTGAAGGTCACATAATCTGAACACGCCCAGATAAACTAAATGTACATATAGCCAAAAGTGGAAACTAAGTGCTTGGACTGGACTGAAGAGCAGGAACTGAATTAACAAGCAGACATCACATGGGGGGATCCAGGATCCTATCACATAGAGTCTTGGCATTACCTCATGGTATGGTCAGTGAGAGCACATTTGTTGGAATCACCCTAATGCAAGATCCTGTCTCATTACCCTATCCTTATAAAAGCCAACCCATGCAAGATCATGTCTCATTAGCCTATCCTTATAAAAGCCAACCCAGTCCCCAGCTCAGGGAGACAGGTTAAAGCATTTTCTCCTATCTCTTTGCCAGTCAACTAGCAATAAAGCTTTTCTTCTCTCAAAGGCTAGAGTCATGATGTTGTCTTCTATGCAAACTGAGCAGAAGATCCATTGATTGCTCAGTGACAATATCACCACTCAAAAAATGTCATCTGTTAAAGTTGTCTATACAGAGGATGCAAAAAAAATGTATACGGTTTAACAAAGTAAAGAACGGTATTAAAATTAAAATTACTCAATATATATTGATGACATTTGCTATCTTTTATGTTGTATCCTGTATCACTTGAAATTGCAAAAATCAAATGTGACTTGAGTATTATAATTTTAATAGAATTTTTCCTTCTCTCAAAATACATATACAGTTTTTGGCACCCTCTGTATGTTCAAAGGATTCCACATCTTGTGAACACATGGTGTTTTTTTGTTTGTTTGTTTGTTTTTATTGATTGATTGATTGATTGATTTTTTTAGAGACAGAGTCTCATTTTGTCACCCTTGGTAGAGTGTGTTGTCGTCACTGCTCAAAGCAATCTCCAACTCCTGGGCTTAGGTGATTCTCTTGCCTCAGCCTCCGAAGTAGCTGGGACCACAGGTGCCCACAACAATGCACAGCTACTTTTAGTTGCAGTTTGGCCGAGACTGGGTTTGAACCTGCCACCTTCAGCATATGGGGCCGGTGCCCTACTCACTGAGCCACAGGCACTGCCCCACACTGTGTTTTTTGAATCATGTTTGTCGCCCCCAGTAGAAGAATAGGTAAGTGAAAAAGAGAGGATTCTCCAAGGTCAGAGCATTTTCTCCCAGGTTATTAACTATGTGGGAAGTGACGGTCAACCTCATTAGTTATCAGATGAATGCAGATCAAAGCAAAATCCCTATACTGTTTCAATGGATTGTAATCTCCTGAGCCCAGCCTGCTTCACTATTTGGAGTCAGGCTACACGGAGGAAGGTAAAACTTCTGGCTTTCTCCCCATGGAGAGTTGTATGAACAGTCTTCCATATGGGGAATCCTTGGGTTGCCTAATAATGGCTATAACTGGGTGGGCAAAAGTCTCCAATTCCAGAGTTTGTGTTAGAAGCCAAATTGCTTACAAACATAAGCCATATTCTGAATTTGCCTTATCATTTGGAAAAAAAAAAAAAAAGGATGTGATTTTGATTTCTACCCGTCAGACTCCTTTCTTTTTATTAATGGATATGATTAATTTGGCTTCCCTAAATCCCCAAATCTAAGCATTGGTCTACAAATCTTTAAAATATAAATAGTGAGTGTTGTTTGGGAAGCTAACAAATAGTAGAAATAAAGGCTTTTTGTGAAGTCGGCCATGCAGGTTTTTTAACTTGGTGGCTTGCACATGAACAATAACCACATATAGTCTAGACAGGCAGCTGTAAGTTACTTTTATCAAGTGCTGGCCTTGGGCAGCCTTAGCAGCTTATGGCACAGTGATTTTCCAGAAAATAAGTCACTCATTTGTCCCACAAAGAATACCTAAGAAAGAGCATCTGTAAGACCTAATAGAACACAACCCACTTGTGTTTCAAATAAATGTCACATAGGCTTCCTGAATAACTGTTACCAAAGGCATACAGACTAGATGAGGGTTTAAGGATATGGCTGCTCCTGCACCTTGACCTCAGACCAGAGAGTCACAGCTGTGTTTGGGATAACAGGGGAGGTAGAGGCATGATTAGATTATTTGAGATGCTGACACACCTGACAATATTTTATGCTATCAAATTGCTAGATATCCCAGATTTAGGATAACAAAGAAAGGTGTGGCTGGAGTTTATGTGGCTTATTCATGGGCTCAAAGAAACTATTTATCGGCTAGGTGCAGTGGCTCATGCCTATAATCCTAGGCATTCGGATTCTCTGGGAGGCCGAGGTAGGTGAATTGCTTGAGTTCAGTAGTACAAGACCAGCCTGAGCAACAAGACTCTGTCTCAATTAAAAAAGAAAGAAAAGGAAAGAAGGAGAAGGAGAGAGAGAGAGAAAGGAAGGAAGGAAGGAAGGAAGGAGAGGGAGAGAGAGAGAGAGAGAGAGGAGAAGGAAGGAAGGAAGAAAGAAAAGAAAGAAAGAACCAAACTGACCGCTGAGTCCAGGCCCTAGTTCCTAGATGGCATTTCTAGACCTGCTCTGGGCCAGAAGGAAACGTGCTTCCCTGAAGGCAAAGACCCAGTCCTGGCAGCGTTCACCACATGCCAACTAAAGAACCCTTGGGCTTTGAATAAGCATCAGAGATAGCCAGGCAGTAGTCACCACCACTGGGTGAGACTGGGCGGCCTTCAGGTGTGACCCTGCCTTGGTGGCCACCAGGAAGTGCCCATATCACTTCTCCTCCAGTTCCAGCAGCCCAGCAGAGAGCGAGGGAAGAGAATGTGAGACTTGCCTGGTGACGCAGGGAATTCCCTTGTATCTTACCCAAGCTCAACAAGTTTGTACCATCTCGTAAGAATCACCACATTACAGGGCTTGGGGCACCCCCAGTGCTGATATAGCTGCAGTGACCGGAGCCTTAGACAACAACACTTAATTCCCTTCGAGTATCTGAAAAGTCTTCTCAAGAAGGATGGGTGTAAACAAGTCCAGGATGTGAAGATGAAAATATATGGTATAATGAACACCTAGCTCTTGAATGCCCGGATATCAATAAACATCCACATGCATCACATTCAAATCAGGCCTGGGGAGGAAGGAGGAAGAGGAGGAATAATGGGCTTCCACTCGTGTCTCACAGGCACGGAATCGCCACCTTTGGCTGAATGCAAGCCCAGGAGACTGCAGATCTTAGCGTGCTCAGCTCTATGGCACAGGAAGGCAGAGGAAGGGAGGGCTGGGAGCAGGGCTTTGGGCTGTCAGCCCATATTGTCTGCCAGAACCTTTGTGGGACCCTCTTGTTTTTTCTCTAGGTCTCAGCTTCTCTTTTATATTTTCTGTGAATATAAATAAAATGTAAAAAATTTTGGAAGCCCGAAGCACTTTCAGCCTTGAGAGAGAGGTGACTGATCTGAGTCACATACCGTTACTACTTCTATTTCTCTGTTCATCTCTCCTTATTTTTCTCCTTCTGTGCAATGACCGGAGAGAATGGAATGATATCCTGCCTTCTTAATTAAAGACCGTTGTTATAAATCAACTTCCCCTTTTTTCCTGCTCTGGTTAGACCAGATGACAGAAAACACATGATTATTATACCCTCTGTAAAAAGATGTTAAATGTACCCTTCCCAAAATGAACACTGCCTATAACCAATCAAATTACTATAAATATGCACCAACCTTGTATGAATAATGTTGTAAATTCTTCTGCTTCTGCCTGTATGTGAAATCTTAATTTCTGTACTTTAGAATTTTTCTTTTTCTTTTTTCATTTTTTTTTTTTTTTTGACACAGTCTCACTCTGTTGCCCTGAGTAGAGTGCTATGGCATCACAGCTCACAGCAACCTCAAATCGTTGGGCTCGAGTGATCTTCTTGCCTCAGTTTCTTTCTTTCTTTTTTTTTTTTTAGACAGAGTCTCACTTTGTCACCCTTGGAAGAGTGCCATGGAGTCACAGCTCACAGAAACCTCAAACTCTGGGCTCAAGCAATTCTCTTGCCCCAGTCTCCCAAGTAGCTGGGACTACTGGTACCTGCCACAACACCAGCTTTTCTTTTTTTTTTTTTTTTTTTAAGAGATGGGGTCTCACTCTGCCTAAGCTGGTCTTAAACCTGTGAGCTAATGGTGAAAGGTGTGGGCCACACCTATGGTGCATCTTAGAAGGATACAGGCGAAACTTACTAAATGCAGAATACAAATGTCTTCATACAATAACTAACAAAATGCCATGAAGGCTATGTTAAACAGTTTGATGAAAAATCTTTCAGATTGTATATGAAACCAACACATTATACCCCTTGATTGCACTAATGTATGATTTAATAAAAAAACAAAACAAACAACAAAAAAAACCTGTGAGCTCAGCCAATCCACCCACCTAGGCCTCCCAGAGTTTTTTCATTTTTAGTAGAGCCAGGGGTAGAGGGGTTATGGGTGGAAGGGCGGTGCTGTCTCACTCTTGCTCAGGAGTGTAAACAATCTGCTGGCCTCCTCAGCCCCCCAGAGCTTGAGCCAGGGCTTCCCACCCCTACCTCAGAATGTTGGCTCCATTCTTTTAGAGTTGGTGTTTCTTGTTGGTCCATCTTCATAGTTTGTGCTTGAATAAACACCTTCTGTCTGTCTGTCTGTCTGTCTGTCTCTCTCTCTCTTTTTTTCTGAGACAGAGCCTCAAGCTGTCACCCTGGATAGAGTGCTGTGGCATCACAGCTCACAGCAACCTCCAACTCCTGGGCTCCAGCGATTCTCCTGCCTCCACCTCCCAAGTAGCTGGGACTACAGGTGCCTGCCGCAATGCCCGGCCATTTTTTAGTTGCAGCTGTCATTGTTGTTTGGCAGGCCTGGGCTGGACCTGCCAGCTCAGGTGTACGTGGCTGGTGCCTTAGCCCCTTAAGCCACAGGCGCCAAGCCCCTCTCTCTTTTTTAAATCCTCTCTTTCAATTAGATTCTGATCCTTTTATTTTAGGTTGACATTTCCATCATTTTATTGCTTTGCTGAGTTCTCGAAAATTTACTCAGATCTCTCTTTCATTTCACATTTTTTTAGCTTCATCGAACCTCCTATTTTCTTTTTTTTTTTTTGAGACAGAGCCTCAAGCTATCACCCTGGATAGAGTGCCATGGCATCACAGCTCACAGCAACCTTCAATTCCTGGGCTCAAGCGAGTCTCTTGCCTCCGCCTCCCAAGTAGCTGGGACTACAGGCGCCCGCCATAACGCCCGGTCATTTTTTGGGGGTTGCAGCCATCATTGTTGTTTGGCGGGCCCAGGCTGGATTCGAACCCGCCAGCTCAAGTGTACGTGGCTGGCGCCTTAGCCCGTTGAGCCACAGGCGCTGAGCCGAACCTCCTATTTTCAAGTTTACTTTTGTAAATTGTAATTTTAGTGAGAGTAGTCCTTCCAGATGTTGTATTTGGTTTGTATTCTTTCCTCGTGCTTTCTCTATCTTCTGTCATCGTAATCATTGCTTATTTATTTCAAAACAGCAATGCCTTCTTTCTATTCTTATTTGCATGATGGCAGAGGGCTGGGAGGTTCTATTTCCACTGCACTCCTGGACCTATGTTCCTTCTGTGAATATAGAAAAAATTGATGGTAATTTTGAGGGAATGCCTGGAACGCCTGACTTATCTCTGCCTTTTTTTCTCTCAGGAACAAGCCTCCCACAGTCCTGCAGTTCTTTTAGGACAAGTTGTCCCTGTCACATCTCCCAGAACTTCTGATGACTAGGTGGGTAACGTCTGCCTAGCTCTGGGGTTCAGTATTAGGAAGCGTCCTTCATTCCTGCGGATAATAAACCACATCCTCCAACTCAGCTGTGTGCGGTATCTTGCTGCAGGTGATATTTTAGCCTCCATCTGCCACTTTATTAACACTTTTTTTTTTTACACATAGATGGGGAAAACCTCTAAGACGCCAACTTACCTTATATTTTGCTTTGCTTCTCGGCCTTTTGGCTAAAATCAAGTGTAGCACCTTACACTTTGTTATTATATGCATTTAACATATTCCACAATATTACGCATTCTCTCTAGAGTTTTTATATATGTTATTATTATCTTAAGTTCTTGATTGAACTGATACTCTCCTTCTCTGTTGCTGACTCATTGGCAGTGGAAGTTTTTCTGTTTTTACAATTTCTTACTGCTAACTTATTCAAAGCTTAGCTTTTCTTTTGGAATCTGTGAGGCTGGAGAGACAGTGTCCCCAAATCCAGAATGAGGCCGCATACATTTCTCTCAGGTGTCTGAGGGATCGTACTTGCCTGGGGCCAATTTTTATACCAATTCTACATCTCTGCGTCTCTCCCAGGAAGGAATTTAATTTCCCTCAGACTTCTTTTCTTCACACTCAGACCCCACTGGAGTTAAACTTCCTCGCTGTGTCCCTGGGCAGTTTCTAAGATTCTCTTTCATGAAGACTGCAGACTTTCAACGGTTCTGGCTTCGTGCAGGAGTCTTGGGGTTACCTCTTTCCCTCAAGTTGGCATTAAGGCCCTGATTCTACCCCAACATGGAGGTTAATCCCCAAGTCCCTACTATTCAGTTTGGGGAATCAGGCCTGCCCTATCTCCTCTTGGGAACAAGATTCCCAAACAGTGAGGTGTTCTCTGCCTGGAACCCACTTTACCACAATACCATTTTATTTGGGATGGTCACATGAATCTTTTTAAGCTGAAATTTTGCTTCAGCTTGCTTTTCATGCTATTTTGTCAGGTTCTAGTATCAAGAGTCATGGTCTTCTTCTGCAAAATGAAATAGAAAACATTTCCAATACAGCAATGACATGAGACAACCAGCCTGCTACTCATGAATCAAGAAATATCCACCCGGAGGAAAGGCCCTTCACCTGGGCACTGTGTTCAAACAGGAGCAGGCCAAGTCCCTGTGCTGGGCAGGGGAGGAGTAGTAAGCAGAACACCACATCTTACCCCGTTAAGTATTTCAACCCCACTTACAGTGCCACCCTCCCTGTTACTTTTTAGAGCAAGGGAATTATTTGATATCTGAAAGAATAACCTTAGCTAATAAAGTTAACTGTACCTATACATTTTTGGAGGAAATTATGTAATCACTTTGATAATTTTTTCAGGGATTATTGCTTATTTGTGTTTCCTATTTCGATCCTAATTCACATTAAGAAAATCATCTGTTTCAATGACATTTCCAAATTTTTCAAAGTGGCCTATCTTTCCCTAAAATTACTCTTCTTTGATGCTGGTTTACAACCTTGGTGGGCTTGCACCTAGGTCCTACTTTAGGCTTTCTGGTGTTTATGCTTCCTCAAGAACTCTTTTGACTTGCTTTTATCTACATGAACTATGTTTATTCTGCATTTTCATCTTTCACTTGGAATTTATTCTGCTTAGTTTAATGTATACTATCAGTTACATTTCCTGTTTGATGACCAAAGTTAGGTAGCTTTTTTCTTTTTTTTTTAGACAGAGCCTCAAGCTGTCACTCTGGATAGAGTGTCATGGCATCACAGCTCACAGCAATCTCCAACTCCTGGGCTCAAGCGAGTCTCCTGCCTCCGCCTCCCAAGTAGCTGGGACTACAGGTGCCCGCCACAACACCCGGCCATTTTTTTGGTTGCAGCCATCATTGTTGTTTGGCAGGCCCAGGCTGGATTCGAACCCATCAGCTCAGGTGTACGTGGCTGGCACCTTAGCCCGTTGAGCCACAGATAGCTTTTATTTTTCAATGGGAAGACCACAAAATTTCTATTGATTCCCCTCTAAAGAAGATGAGGATTTTTAACATGATTTTACTTTTTCTAACCACTTCCAAGGCATGAGAGGGTTTTTTTTTTAACCTATCTTTACTCTTCTTGACTTTTTTGACATTTGCTTTGCTTTATATGATTCTCTTGACAGTTTTTAACTAGTAATTGAGCATTTCTGTTACTTCCCTCATTTTTTAATCTGTTTTTTCCCTTTATATGAGTTAAGTTTTGGTCAGCTGGAACAGGCCTTTAGGGTAGGGTGGAGCTTGTGCGCGTGCCCTGTGTAGTGAAGGTACTATTTCTTACACTCCAGAATTCACCGCCCCACTATCTAATGCTTACGTTATTTGTTCCATTGTTAGGATCATAATCACTGAATGCCTGGGAAAACATAATGATCTTTGGTGGGGCCAGAGCTGCAGCCACTTGAGAGTCATTTTCTCAGAGTGCTGTGGCTGGTCTGCTTTCTAGTTGGCAAAGATTCCCAGTTTCTAGGTATCACTGATTCACAGTGAGGAGAGGCACAATCTCCCTCCCGCTACTCCTTGAAAGCACGTCTTTTATACACCCAGCTCCTCCTATTGTGTCTGGCACGTGGCAGGCACTCAATGAATGTTTATTAAATAAATGAGGACATTAGTATCAATTCTGCCTTGGCCATGTCTGGCATACAGCCATGACTCTGCAAGAGACATCTAGCCAAGGCCATTAAGAGTCTCATCTTTCAACTTTTCCTCCACTGCAAGTGAGTTTTTTTTGTTTTCCTAAGAGACTGAGGATCATGAGCCATCCTTTCTTTAAAACCACCAATGGCTCTCTCATGCCACTCTTTGGAGAACTTCAATTCCTTTGCTAGCTTCACTTCTTTTTTTACAGTCCACTTGGGCCTATTCCCTGAACAGGCCTCCACATCTACACTTTCTGTATTTTTTCAGTCCCACCCCTATACTTTTGAGGACCCTTTCTCATGTGCATGCCCTGAAAAATATCACATCCCAGACATTCAAAGAATACTTCCCTGCCTTCCTGACTTGACAGCAAGTACTCCCTACTCTACCCACAGCACTTTAAACCTTACAGATTTTAGCACATTAATTGCACTTTCGTTGCTTACCTCACTTCACACTAAGAATTCCTTACAGCAAACCAGTTATTTCTTCTCATACCAAACTGCAATGCTCCGTTCTTACCAGCACCAAGTACTATGGCACCTTAAAAGGTTCTCAAAAAGCCCAATTTCTAATCCCAGACTATACCTCTCTATACTTACAGTGGAAACCCAATCACAGCCTTTTCCCTGGGAAACGTGTTGACTTAGTAACAGAATCTCTCCCCAAAAAGCCCACCCCACACTTAATTTTCCATTTATTTTAGTGTTCATAGACCCTAACAAGCAAACCCTATCTCCCCAGAAAACCCTGTGACTAGAAATTGAGATTGTCATTCCACAACATAGGAAAGCTGCCACACGAAATCAAATTCTAAACTGGCTCCTATACTTGGCGTAAGCTAGTACTTGAGCTCCAAGACATTCTCAAGTTTTAAAAGTGAAAACAATACAGCATACTCCCTGGGTGTAGGACACAACTACAACTCTGATTTTTAACCTATGTATAATTATATAATCTCTTGGTTTTTACCCTCATATTGGCCTGAAACTAAAAAACAAATAAAAATAGAAATAAAAAATGTGAATACATATCTACTTAGCTGATTTGTTTTGCTTTATTGAAAACTGATAAAATAAAGCTCTTAGTGCAATGTAGCCATAGAAAGGGATTTTTAATTACAATTGGCATCATGCAACTGGCATGGAATCTCCCGTCAACACTGACAGGTAATAG
>CAUYON010025921.1:0-17485 GCA_963573935.1 Arctocebus calabarensis | reverse complement strand
AGTTAAATCTCAATTTCCATTAAAACCATACTGATACCTAAGAACGTGGCCCCTAAAAATTTAGTGCTTTTCTTACTAATGATATATTACCAATATCTCACACCTAAACAAAAATCTGATAAAAATTGATTTTTTTTTTTTATTTTCCAGGACTTGCCCCCTGCTGGGTATGCTATCTGCATTATTCAAAGAAATACTCTTTTTTTTTTTTTTTTTTTTATGTAGATACAGAGTATCACTTTATCGCCCTGGGTAGAGTGCCGTGGCATCACACTGCTCACAGCAACCTCCAGCTCTTGGGCTTAAGCGATTCTCTTGCCTCAGCCTCCCGAGTAGCTGGGACTACAGGCGCCCAAAACAGCACCCGGCTATTTTTGTTTTTTGCAGTTCGGCCGAGGCCGGGCTTGAACCCACCACCTTCAGTATATGGGGCCGGCGCCCTACTCGCTGAGCCACAGGAGCCGCTTTAGAAGACAATTTAAACCATTCACATTAATTGAAAATAATGATAAATCTTTAGAAAGTTCAGTGGACAGCTCGGTGCCTGTGGCTCAATGGGCTAAGGCGCCAGCCACGTACACCTGAGCTGAGGGGTTTGAATCCAGCCCAGACCCACTAACAACAATGATGGCTGCAACCAAAAAATGGCCGGGCGTTGTGGCGGGCACCTGTAGTCCTAACTACTTGGGAGGTGGAGGCAAGAGACTCGCTTAAGCCCAGGAACTGGAGGTTGCTGTGAGCTGTGATGCGACGACACTCTACCCAGGGTGACAGCTTGAGGCTCTGTCTCAAAAAAAAAAAAAAAAAAGAAAAGAAAGTCCAGTGGACATTTTTAATGCTTTTGTCAGTGTGGAAGTTAGAATTTTGAGGCTTTGTCTCAAAAAAAAAAAAAAAAAAGAATTTGATAAAAAGTTTCTGGGTGAGATTACTTTTGTGGTGGAGGATTATGCTGATCATTATGGAGGATAGGTCTGAGCATATCCTGGAGAGCTGGTTTAGTTATAGCAAATTTCTTCAATATGTGGATGTCATTAAAGTATTTAATTTCTCCATCATAAATGAAACTCAGTTTAGCTGGTTATAGCATTCTGGGTTGAAAGTTATTTTGTTTTAAGAGATTAAAAGTCGATGACCGTTAACTTCTACCTTGAAAGGTTTGATCAGAGAGATCTGCAGTTATTCTAATGTTCTTCCCCTTGTAGGTTATGGATTTCTTATGTCTGGTTGCTTTCAGAATTTTCTCCTTCATATTAACTTTAGTGAAATTAATTATGATGTGCCTGGGGATATCTTATTCGGGTTGGGTTGTGCTGGGGTTCTGAAACTGTCACTATCTGAATTTCAGATTCTCTTGGAATGCCTGGAAAGTTCTCTTTCATAATCTCATAAAGAAGAAACTCTGTGTCACTTCATCATTTTCAGGTATCTCTGTAAGGCAAACATTGGTTTTCTTCAAATTATCCCAGAGCTGTCTGAGAGAACAATCTGTTTTTGCCTTCCATTTCACTTACTCTTCGTAGGTTTGGGAGCGTTTGAAAGGTTTGTCTTCAATGTCAGAAATCCTTTCTTCTGCTTGCTCCATTCTGTTGCTGAGGGATTCTACTGTGTTTCTCAGATCTTTGAAGACTGCAACTTCTTGTCTCAATGTGTCAAAATCTTTGGTCATTTGGTCTTTGAATTCCTTGACTTCTTGAGACAATTTTTGAAATGTTCCCTGAGTTTCTAATTCCAACTTCCCCTCTATTTTATTGATCTTGTTTGCAATCCAAATTCTGCATTTGATTTCTGACATCTCAGCCATCTGTTTATGCGTAGGATTGTCATTTGTGTCCCCCAAATTGTTCCTTGGGGGAGAGGTTGATCTACTCTGGTTGTTCATGTTTCCAGAGCTTTTCCGCTGATTCTGCTCCATGATTATTTTGCACTGTTTGGCTGGATGAGTAGATCAGGATAAGTTGGGTTGAGGGTTCTAGAAGTAGTGATTGACTAGTCCTTTGCCTGAAAGCTGAGACTGATGTCTGTACCTTTTCCCCTAGGGTTTTGCCAAGGACCCGTACAGTGCTACTACCTGAGAAACTGGGTACCTTCTTGGTGTGGTGGGCTTAAGTAGCTCTGTCTTATTTTCAGCTGGTCTCTGTTTTACCCTAGGGAATCAGCTACTCTGGGTTGACGTCTGAGCTGTGGTGAAATACCAGCAGTTAAGTCACCCTGCCCCCCACAGACAATAATTGGAAAAGGAAAATCAAACCTTCCCACTACCATACACCCAGGGTACCACTTTGGAAAGTCCTCAGGTGATTGGCCCAGTTGAAGAAGTCCCAATCAGTTGTCCCAGCCAGCACCAGCCTCAGATGGAAGAGTTGAAAGTCTCTGGCAACTAGATAGCAGGGGTCTGCTAGCAGCTCTAGTATAACTTGCTCTGGTGCTCTGTGAGCTCAGGAGGGCCCCCCAGCAAGTATATTAGTGTGGGAAGGTTGCCCCTCTGTTACACCCAGTCACTGGTAACCTCGCAGGGCTATGATCCAGTTCCCTCCAATGAGCAGATGCTCCAGAGGTTTGTGCCTGCCTGGGTCACAGGGAGGTCTGTGACTCCTCAGCCAGGCCACCACTCTCTGCCACCCTCTGTCACTATTTGGTAGTGGGAGGTAAGGCCTGACAACTTGAGTGCTTGATAGGGGTTGGGGTGATTTGCTCAGTTCCAGCTTTGTCCCTGATTGATGTCGCTGGTAGAACAGAACAAGTTTGCAGAATTTGTTTCTATCCCGGCTATTTTCCCCTATGAATCAGACACTGGACTGCAAATGGGGCTGACCCAGTCTGTGAGTTCCATCCTTTTGTCTCAGCTTTCATCCTTTGAGGGCCAGTTGCATCTGAAGCTGAGTAAAGCAGTCTCCATCCTGGAAGTTGGCTGTCTCTGCGCCTGTATTGTAATCCCTGCACTCCACCATGGTCGGTACTGCCTCAGGCATACCCTTCACTCCCGGGGCCTGTGCCTCTGTTGCAGGTCTGTTTCCTCCAGTGGCTGCCTCTTGAGAAGTCGCCTGGCTTCCCCTGGCCACCCAGAGAGACTGAGAGTGACTCCTCAAAACATCCCCAGGTGTGTGAGCCCCACTGCCATTGTTCCCACCGCTGTGGCTACCTCTCTGTGCTTCAGAGGACCTCCTCTCCAGCTCGGCCTCCTCTTGGCTCACTCTTCTCTCACCACTCCCAAACTGGAAAATCAGCATAGATCAGCAACAGTCCATGCCCCATCCACAACCCTCAAGACAATGTCCAAGAATGTGGACTCTGTGGGGGACAGGCCTCCAGACCTCTGGGTGAGACTGGAGGGGAGTGCTGGGAGTTCAAACTTGCAGGTAGAGAATATATACAGTTGTATACAGTTTTATGCTTGGCAGGAGAGTGCCATGGCACCCTAGTAGGGGAAGGAGGTCTAGTTTTCAGAGGGTCTCTCTCATGGGGTAGAGTGGGAGAACATCTGCTTGCTTGTTTATATGGAGGTATGGAGTATACTGTGAGCCATTCTCATGGGGGATGGGACTCCCGTCTGCTTGGCAATGTGTTCTGTACCTTTTGTTGTGTCCTTAGGGTTGCAGGTCACCCCAGCAGGGTTGATGTGCGTTCTTTGACCTTCTCTTTTGGCTCAGATCCAAACCATCAGTTTTCTTGCTAAATTTCTGTCCTTTAACTCTCTTTCGGGATGGGAGTCTCTTTGGAAAGCTGGCTGCAGGCCACCATCTTGGATCCTCCTTAAATTTACTATATAAAGGAAAAATATAAGTACTCAACATAAACGGGTAAATTAATAAAAAGGACAATTAATAAGCCTAAAAATGTAGAATACAGAAATTAATGAAATACAAACCTATAAAAAATCTAGTATTTAAATTAAATCAGATATTATTTTTCTTGTTTTTACTTTTTGTTTTATTTTTTGGTAGAGATGGGTTTTTCTGCTTGGTTGCCTAGGCTAGTCTTGAACTCCTGGCCTCAAGCAATCCGCAAGCAATGCAAGGTGCAGCAAAGCTTCTCAAAGTGCTAGGATTATAGGTGTGAGTCAGCATGCCTGGCCAGAGACTATTTTTCCAAGAAAACTAATAAAGAAGGAAAATTTTGCTAAGTCAAAACAGACAAATCACAAGTATCATTAGAAAAAAAAGTGCACATAATTATATTAACAAAGGAGAGCAAATTTATTATATTTATTTGGAAATATAGATAAAATGAAAAAATTAATAGAAAAATATAAATGATCCAAATGTAATTAAGAGTTTGACATCTGGAATGGCAGAGTAATAAGACTTTTGTAATAAAAGGAATTCTTTTCCAAAAAAGCAACTAGATTGCTGGCAAAAACTGCCAAAACCAAGCTTTTCAAGATTCTGGAAATTAACTAAAGTCTTAAAAGAGTCAGAAAAGTGTTTGTTCAAGAAAACTGGCTGAATCTCAGTAGGAACAGCAGGTCTTGTGTCATTTATCTTGCTTTAATCCTAACTCCTGCTTCCCAATTCTGTGCTAGTCTTAAAAGCTGACTGGCTCAATTATGGAAGCTATAAAATATAGCAGCTGTTGAGGCCAGTGAAGGAAACAGAAGGGAGTTCTTCAAAGACCATCCTTAAAGAATAATTACTATCTTTAAAAAATTTATAAACTTACAGTGTACAAGAGCAGTTTTGTTACATGGATCTGTTGTGTAGGGGTGAATTCTGAGATTTTAGTGTAACTATCACCTGAAAAGTGTGTGTTGTGCCTATTAATTTCTCATCTCTTCTGCCTCCTCCCCCAACAGAGTCTCCAGTGATTATTATCCCACATTCTATGTACATGTTATTTAGCTTCCACTTACCAGTGCGAAATGTGGTATTTGACTTTCTGAGTTGTTTCACTTAAGGTAAAGGCCTCCAGTTCCATCAAAAGATATTACTGCAAAAGACATTATTTTACTCTTTTTTAAGGCTGAATAGTATTCCATTGTGTTTGTGTGCATGTCCTCCATTGGTGGACATTTAAATTGATTCTGTGTCTTTGCTATTGTGAATAGTACTGTGATAAATATATTCCTGTAAACATATGAGGTTATCTTTTTGATATAATTATTTATTTTCCTTTGGATAGGTACCCAGTACTGGGATGGCTGGATGGAAGAAGAGTTTTTTTTTTTTTCAGGATTTGGCTGGGGCTGAGTTTGAACCCGCCATCTCCAGCTTATGGGGCTGGCACCCTACTGCTTTGAGCCACAAGTGCCGCCTGGCTGGATGGAATAATAGTTCTACTTTTAGTGTTTTGAAAACTCTCTATACTGTTTACATAGAGGTTGTACTAATTTTTACTACAAATAGTATATAAGTGTTTTCTTATGCACCCTTGCCAACATTAGTTTTTTTTTTAATTTTTTGATAATAGCCATTCTGACTGGTGTAAGAAGATATCTCTTTATGTTTGTAATTTATGATGAGTACTTTTTCATATGCTTGTTGGCCATTTTTATGTTTCTTTTCAAAAAAGGTCTATTCGTGTCCTTTTATGGGTTTTTTGTTGTTGTTGTTGTTACTGTTGAGTTGTTGAATTCCTTGCAAATTATGAATATCAGCCCCCTATTGGATAGTTAGCAAATTTTAGGTTATTAAGTATAAAATGTCTGATTTTCTTAAGTACTAAGTTTGAGAGTTGGTATCTCTGGTATTTCACTTTAACACTTTTATTTTAAATTGTAAAGGTACATACTCATTCTTTCAAAAGCATGTTTTGGCTTGTGATTATCTTTCAAATTTTTTTAGAGCAATTTTTGTGAAACTATGGATAAGTCAAAAATTTGTGTTGTTTTTGAATATGAGCTCTGTTGTGGAACAAATGAATTGCAGACAGCTTGAAATATCTATGCAATGTTTTGGAAGGATGTGATTAATGAATGCACAGTATGTTGATAGTTTGAGAAATTCTGTTCTGGTGATTCTAATCTTGAAAAATGAGCAAAGACGGCAACCTGAGACCAAGGTGGATAATGATGAGATGAAAGGTGTGTGGAAGTGAATCCATTTCAACCTATGTGTGAATTAACACCAAAGTTTGACACTATTATTCCAATAAGATTGGACTATTTGAAATGAATCAGCAAGGTTAAAAAGCTGGATAGGTGGATTCCTCATTCATTAAATGAGCATCAGAAGAGAGTTCATCTAGAAACTTGCCTTTCTTTGCTGCCATGGCATACAGATGAGCCATTTCTACACTGTATTGTTACATGTGATGAAAATGGATTCTTTTTTTTTTAATTTTTGGCAGAATCTCACTATCTCACCCTCAGTAGAGTGCCATGGCATCACAGTTCATAGCAACCTCAAACTTTGGCCTCAGCAACTCTCTTGCCTCAGCCTCTCAAGTAGCTGGGACTATAGGCGCCCACCACAAGAGCCAGCTATTTTTATGTTGTAGTTGTCATTGTTGTTTAACAGGCCCTGGTTGGGTTTGAACTTGCCAGCCCTGTTGCATGTGGCAGGTGCCCTAACCACTGAGCTATGGTCACCAAGCCGAGTCGAAAATGGATTCTTTTGACAATCACAAGCATTCTTTATGATGGTTGGATAAAGATGAAGTGCCAAAACAGTCCAAAACAGAATATTCATAAAAAAAAAACAAAAAAACAAAACTAATGGTGTCTGTTTGGTGGTCCAGTGCTGATATGATCCACTACAGCTTCATGAAGCCTAGTCAGTTGATTACAGCAGATATTTATTGCAACCAACTGGATTAAATGATGAGGATGCTTGTGATTAAACAAGAGTTGAATTGGTCAATAGAGACAGACCAATCCTCCTACAAGACAATGCTCCAACACATGTACAAACAACACTGCTCAAATTTTAGAAGCTGGACTTGGAAACTCTCTGTTATCCACCATACACACCAACCTTGCATCAACTGACTACCACTTCTTCCAGGATTTGGATCACTTCTTGCAAAGAAAACAAGCTTTGTGAGGAAAATAACTTCTGTGATTTCATAGCCACTTGCTCTCCAAGTTTCTTTTTTGCTGGTGTAATGAAACTACCATTAAGATGGCAAAACTGTCAATAGTTTAGGCTCATACTTTGATTCATTTTACTGCTTCTTGTTTGAAATATGATAAACTATACTTTTGATTTGAAATTGGACATTTCATATTTAATAGCCTAATAGTTTCTACCATTCCGCAGATTGTTGTTTCACTCTGTTGAATAATTACTATTTTACCTGCCTGAAAACTCATTTAAAGCCTCTATTCTCAAGGTTTATCTTATTTGACCTTACTCAGAGCTCACCTTGTGTGAACTGCCAATATCAGAGACTTTGTTGAAAACAATCACCAATAATTATCATCACAGCTACCTGAGGTAGCAATACCAGTTGAGGCTAACAAGAAGTTGATGAAGAAACTTAAAAGAAAAAAACTAGGGCTAAGATGTCCAATTAGGACTTTTTAAAGCTCTGAGAACCTAGATGGCTGCATGCTGAGGAAAGACCTGATAAAGTTCGAACTTCTCACCCTGGACAAGAATTAAAACTAGCCACAGAAACTTTGAAATCATACCTCAACATACACAAAGAGCCTTTAAGCAAAGGCTGGGAGGCTTATTGGTTCCAGGTATTTAAGATAATCTCTATTAGTTATGGACTGAATTTTGTCTTCCAAAAATTCATGTTAATGCCCTAACTTCCAATGTGATGGTATTTTGAGATAGGGCCTTTAGTATGTAAAAGGGAATCCTTGTCACAACCCAACCAAGCTGGCACTCTGATTTCTGACTTCTTGTCCTCCAGAATGGTGAGAAATTAATGTCCATTGTTTATGTAGTCTATGGTGTTTGGTTATAATAGCCCCCAAATGACTAATATATTGGCCATTTGTTAGCTGGACACTAAACTGACTAAGCAAAGATCTTAGTAGCTACACATAACAAAAACTATAGACTTGTAGAATTAGACCAGAAATGTCACCAAAAACAAAACAAAATATAACACAACAAAAAACATTGACACCAGTAAACTATACAGAGAGGAGGATCTTATTTCCAGAATTGATTGATACATTATTTTTTATTTTAAATGTCCAGTATGCAACAAAAAATTATAAAACACACAAAGAAGCAGAAATGTATGGTTCATGCATGGGAAAAAAAACAAAAAACTGTCAATTGAAAAACTGTTCCTGAGGAACCCAAGCAGGAATGTATATTTGAGTGTTGAAAGGAAAAAAAGTTGTCAACTAAGAATTCTACATTCAGCAATGTTACACTTCAAAACCAAACAAGAATGAAGACATTTCCATATAATCAAACACTAAGAGAATACAAAATAAACTCCTTCAGGTTCAAATAAAAGGACACCAGATGACTCTAATTCACACAAAGAAATAAAAAGCATCAATAAAGATAAATACATAGGTAAATATGTATTTGTTTGAAACTTTTTTGTTCTTTTTTTCTTTATCTGAGTGCATAGGCTTTTATTTCTTTTCTTCAGATCAGAGTTTGTGATAAAAATGAGGAATCAGTTTTGCAACCTAAAAATATTTACTTATTAAAACTATTAATACTTTACTTAATTATACCCAAAACATACTGAGGCAAACGTACTTTTATAGAACTGCATGTCAGTCGGGCCAGTTCCCTGCAGAGAGAATTCCCAGCATGACCTCATTCATTTGTGAAGAGCAATCCTTGTTTAGATGTACACATTCATTTACTTGTCCAGAGTGGTTAGCCCTCAAGTTCTTGATTGTTTCCTTTTGCTATGAATGTACTTGTCCAGCTGTCTTCTTCTTAGAGCAGACATTTACCTTTTTCGTCCACCAACCACTAGAGCAGACTGGGGCCATGCAGATGATTTATTCCACCCATTTTGGGGGGAGGACTTCCTGGTGGCTATCTTACATCATCATGTCTGGAGTCAGATGAGTTTCTGTAGCTTCTTCTTCGCATCTTGCTGAAGCAGAGTTTTGAAAAACAAAACCACAAATTTGGCTATTCCCCAGAAGAAATCTGTTATCAAAGATAATCTCCATGGAGATTCTGCAGCTGTTCAACACTTGTCTATTTGAGATATAAATCATTTTCCCCCCTTTTCTCACTTTAGAGCACCTCTGTAACTCTTTTCTTGTATCCAATTTAAAAGACAAGTGCACAGTAAGAGGGTCTTTACCTAACAAATGCAATCAGTGTAATCTGGTTTCTTGTACCCTCAATGAATCCCCAACAATAAATTAAAAAAAAAAAAAAGACAAGTGCACAAATCAATAATTATAATATTGTGTTTGAAAAGCTTATAATTTCTAAAGATGTAACTTGTCTGCAGCAAACTCACAGCCAGTATCATATTAAATGGAGTAAAATTAAAAACGTTTCCAATCAAATTTGGGACTAGACAAGGGCGCCCATTTTCACCACTGCTATTCAACATAGTGATAGAAGTCCTAGCCATTGCAATCAGGCAAGAGAAGATCAAGGGTATTCAAATGGGGCCAGAGGAAATCAAACTCTAACTCTTTGTGAATGACATGATCTTATACCTGAAAAACTCCAAGTTCTAAACTACAAAGCTCTTAGAAGTGATCAAAGAAAAAAGCAGTGTCTTAGGATGCAAAATTAGTACTTACAAATCAGTAGCTTTTATATATATCTACAATAGCCAAGCTGAAAAGATAGTCAAAGAATCTATTCCTTTTACAATCATGCCAAAGAAGATGAAACATCTGGGAATTTATCTAACAAAGGATATAAAATATCTATATAATGAGAGTTATGAAACCCTGAGAAAAGAAAAAGCAGAAGATGTTAACAAATGGATACCATGCTCGTGATTGGGAAGAATCAACATTGTTAAAATATCCAGACTACCCCATGCAGATTTAATGCAATTCCTATCAAAGAACTAATGTCATACTTTAAAGAACTTGAAAAAATAGTATCATTTTATATGGAATCAGAAAAAACCTCAAATAGCCAACACATTACTTAGAAATGAAAACAAATCTGGAGGTATCATGTTATTGGACTGTAGGTTATACTACAAATCTATAGTGATCAAAACATCTTGGTACTGCCACAAAAATAGAGATGTTGATATTTGGACTAGAACAGAGAATCTAGAGATGAACCCAGCCACATATCATCATTTGATCTTTGATAAACCTAACAAAAACACATTGGGGAAAAGATTCCCTATTTAACAAATGGTGGTGGGAGAACTGGCTAGCAACCTGTAGAGACTGAAACTGGACTCTCACCTTTCACCACTAACAAAAATTGATTCTCACTGTGTAAAAGATTTAAATTGAAGACATGAAACTATATAAATACTAGAAGAGAGTGCAGGGAAAATGCTTGAAGATATTGACCTAGGAAAATATTTTATGAGGAGGAGGCTCCCCCACCCCCCAGAAATTGAAGCAACACCAAAAATATATTCCTGGGATCTGATCAAACTAAAAAGCTTCTGCACAGCTAAGGGCACTGCAAGTAAAGTAAACAGAAAACCTGCAGAATGGGAGATTTTTGCAGGTTATGTTTCTGACAAAGGTCTGATAATTAGAATCCATAGGGAACTCAAACTAATCAATAAGAAAAGAACAAACAACCCCATTCTTTGTGGGCAAGAGATTTGAACAGAAACTTATCGGAAGATGACAGGTGCTTGGCTTACAAACACATGAAAACATGCTCATCATCTTTAATCATCAGAGAATGCAAATCAAAACCATTTTGAGATATCACCTAACTCTAGTAAGATTAGCTGACATTCTGCCTGGAGCAGGCCAGGTTTTCCTCCCACCCCACAATGAAATCCCTTTCTTAGTGGCCCTTCTCATCTATGTTAAAGTATTTAGAATGGACTTTCTAGAATAAAAGCAAGTTATCAATTTGATAAGTTATTTAAGATTTTTTTAATCTCAGAAAGCAGACTTTTAAAAATGAAATTCTGCTTTTCTACTTTCTAGAATTACTTTTAAAACATTGAAAAGAAAATAAGTTTTAAGGATGACTTAAGAAAACTACTTTTCAGTTTTGATTCCTTTTAGCCTAAAGAGTTTTGAGAAGAAATGAAGTCAACTGAGTTGTGAGCGGGCCCTGTTGCAGAGGACAGAAGGCACAGTCAGTGTGTTCAGTTAACAAATAAATACTGAAGTGGGATTGTTGGATCAAATGAGACAGGATCTGGCTGTGTTTCCAACACTAGTTTTGATCTGGTCTCCAGTGATCTCCCCATCTCATCTTCTCAAAGTGCTGGGATTACAGGCAGAAGGCACTGCACTGGATGTAAAGAAGCATTTACAAAGAGCTATATACCAATCTTAAGTTGTTTGAATGTTCTATCACTGTCAAATTTTCCATAAAATATGTTGTAAACCCAAATGCTTTTTAAAAACATTTGTTAAAATCTGTGGGTGACTGTGTATAAATGACAAAAATGAATGCTGAGCTTCTTGACTTAAGGAATATAATGGGTGCAAGAAGAGGAGATGACTCATGCACCAAATCTGTTAAGCCTAAATGCAGGAAAAGCTTCAACTAGGAAAAAATATAAGATAATTTCCCTTTTCCCACAATATTTCCATCCTTCAGGAGATCTTAGGAGGTGGTACTCAGGAGGTTTTCACTGAACTTACGATAGCATTCAAAAAAATTTTATTTGGATTCTGATCACCAGTATCTATTATTTAAAGTGAAGAATGAAGGAAAAAAAAAAAAGAACAACACCTTACTAAGAGTAACCTAGAACAATGGGACAATTGTGTTCCTATCATTCATCTGTCCTGTTTCACCATGTCTTTCTGTATCTCTTTTCCCCTCTATACTTCCTTACTCTCTCTCTCTCTCTTTTTTTTTAAGAGACAGAGTCTCACTTTGTCACCCTCGGTAGAGTGCCATGACAGCACAGCTCAAACCAACCTCCAACTCTTAGGCTTAGGCGATTCTCTTGCCTCAGCCTCCTGAGTAGCTGAGACTACAGGCACTGGCCACAATGCCTGGCTATTTTTTTGTTGTTGCAGTTTGTCTAAGGCCGAGTTTGAATCCCCTCACTCTCTTTCTTTGTATCATCATTTATAAAACATGTCTAATGCTTCATATTAAAAGCAAACTCACAAAGAAACATAAAGATTATATGCCCTTACATCAAAGTTTCCTTGTACCACCACCATATGTATTCGTCCCATTTCAGAGTAGTGCTTCTCTAAAGAGTTGTGTATCTACAGTCTCACCTCCTATTCACTCAACAGTCTTAAACACACTCCTTTCTGGCTCCTGTCATAACCATTCCACAGAAAGAGCTCTAATGAGTGTCACTAACAACCTTCATGTTGTCAGATCCAACACTCTCCTGGCTTCATCCCTGCAGTCTCTCAGTGGCATCTGACAGAGTTAGCTGCTCCCTCCATCCTGTGTCTATCTACTGAATACTCCCAAGTTAAGTGTTCCCCACAATACCAAAGCTGTCACTTCAAGAATTTAAATTCCTTTCTCATTGTGTCTTCCTCGAACACTTGGATGATTCACAGCCCTTGAAAATTGTCTGAAAGAAGACACTTTCTCCTCTGCTCCAAACCAACTTCTTTCTCCACCAGTCATTCCATCTCAGTGTGTGTACAAACAACTACCAAACCTGGAAGGAATTCCTTTATGGCTCACCTTTTTATTTTGAAAAGTTTCAAACCTACAGAAATGTTCAACAAATTATACAATAAAGGCTGAAATGTTACAAAAAATAAATAAATAACTGACATCACAAAATCCCCAAACTCCAGATGTTGGCATGGATACGGAGAGAGGGAACACTTCTACACTGCTGGTAGGATTGCAAAGTAATACAACCTTTTTGGAAAGAAGTTTAGAGAATTCTCAAGGAATAAAAAGTTGACCTACCATTTGATCCTGCAATTCCATTACTACATATTTACCCAGATGAACAAAAATCATTTTACAACAAAGACATTTGAACCAGAATGTTCATTGCATTCCAATTCATAATTGCCAAGTTGTGGAAGCAGCCCAAATGCCCATCAACTCATAAATGGACTAATAAATTGCAGTATATGTATGCCATGGAATACTACACAGCCATAAAAAAGATGGAGACTTTACATCTTTTATGTTTACCTGGATGGAGTTGGAACATATTCATCTTAATAAAGTATCTCAAGAATGGAAAAACAAGTATCCAATGTACTTAATACTATTATGAAATGAATATATAATCACTTATGCATTCATATGAATGATAAAACACAAATATAGTCCAGGAAGAAGAAGGGGAGAGGCAGGAGGTGGAGGGGAAGGAGGAGGTAAAATGGAGAGAGGAAGAAAGACATTTGGTGGGACCCCACCTAATATACACAAAGTAAGGATACATTTCAAAACAAATAAGAATATGTTATAAATGTCTTACCATAAAATATAAGTAAGTAAGGTGATGGTTATGATAATCAGTTTGATTTATGCATTACACATTGTATATCAAATCATCACATTGTACCCCATAAATGTATACACTTATGATTTAATAAAAATTAAATAAAAATATAAACATGTATTTATATGATAATAGTAGTACAAAAGAGAGAGAGGAAATGGAACTACATTAGTTTAAAGATTTTATATACTATTGACATTAGTTGGTATTACCTGAATTAGATTGTTTTAAATTAATTTGTTAGTTGTAATCTTAGAGCAACCCTAAGAAAATAATTCAAACACATCTAGTAAAAGAAACAATGAAGAAATTAAGATGGCATACTGGACAAAAAATCTATTTTATTCAAAAGAAGGAAATAATGGAGGTACAGAATCAAAAAGACCTAAGATATACATAAAACAAGTAGCAAAATTGCATACATAAATCTTACTATCTCAGTGATTTAATTAAAAGTAAATAGACACTTTACTCAAAAAGCGGAAATTGGCAAAATGATTAAAGATTAATCTAACTATATGCTGTGATGAGACACACTTTAAATTCAAAGATACAATAGACCTAAAGGATGGAAAAAGATATACTATGCAAACAATATCCAAAAGAGAGCTAGATTAGCTATACTAACATCAAAAAAAATAGACTTTAAGACAAAAATTACTACTAGAGAAAAAGAAGGACATTTTTTAGCAATAAACAGGTCAATACATAACAACTATGAACATACATGTACATAACAAAAAAGTTACAAAATACAGGAAAGACTCAGAGAACTGAAGGGAGAAATAGATAATTGGACAATAATGGTTGGATTCTTCAATACTCCACATTCAACAATGGGTAAAACAACTAGGCAAAAGAGCAATAAAAGAAAGAAAGAAAAAATTTGAACTGAAACAAAACCTAATAGACCTAAACAGACACATGTAGAACACTCTACCTCAAAACAGCATAAACTACATCTTTCTCAAGTATGCATGAAATGGTCTGAGATAGACGATAAAATAAGTTTAGCCATAAAATAAGTCTCAACAAATATACAAGTATTGAATCATATGAAATATGCTTTCTGATCCTAATTGATTGAAATTAGAAATCAGTAACAGAAAGAAATTTGGGGAATTCACAAATACATGGAAATTAAACAACATATGCCTAAATAATAAATTTTCCAAAGAATAAATGTCACAAGGGAAATTAGAAAATACTTTGAGATAAGTGACACAACATACCAAAATTTATGGTGCAGGTATATCAGTGCTTAGAAGCATATTTATAGTACTAAAACATCTTTATGGAGAGGAAAAAAATTTCCAAATCAATCATCTGCTGTAGTAAGAGTCTAGAAAAAAAAAAAGTGGATAAATTAAACCCAGAGCAAGCAGAAGGAAGAAAAAAATAGGAAAAGTGAAATAGAGAATAAAAAATCAATAAAGAGGAGGAGCCAAGATGGCGGTCTATAGCCAGCACAGACACTCCCGTCCAGAAGGAGAGTTAAAGAACAGAAATTTAGCAAGAAAGCCAACGGTTTGGAGCTGAGCCAAAGGAGAAGGTTGAAGAACGCACATCAACCCTGTTGGAGCGACCTGTGACCCCAAGGATACAAATAAAATGTGCAGAACATATCGCCAGGTGGACAGGAATCCCCTCTCCCCACGAGATCAGCTCGCAGCATACTCCATACCTCCATACAAACAAGTGAGCGGAGTTCGGATGTCCTCCCACTCTACCCCATGGAAGAGACCCTCTAAAAGCCGGACCTCCTTCCCCTACTAGGGTGCCATGGCACTCTCCTGCCAGGCATAAAACTGTATAAAACTGTACATATTCTCTATCTGCAAGTTTGAACTCCCGGCACTCCCCTCCACTCTCACCCTGAGGTCTGGAGGCCTGTCCCTCGTGAAGTCCCGATTCTTGGACATTTTCTCAAGGGGAGAAAATGCAGGATGTTGCTCATCTGCACTATTTTCCCAGCTCTAGAGTGGTAAGAGGAAAGAGAGCCAAGAGCAGGCCAAACTGGAGAGGCGGTCCCCTGAGGCACCGAGCGGCAGCGGGAGCAATGGCTGTGGGCCTTGCACCCCTGGAGATGTTTTGAGGAGACACTCCCACTCTCCTCTGGGTGGCCAGAGGAAGCCAGCTTTTCCAGTGGCAGTCATTGGCAGAGCTGTCCTGCAGCAGAGGTTGGATATGCCTGAGGTGGTACCGGGACCAGTTGGGGCGGAGCGCAGGGATTAGAATATACACTCTGAGAAAGCTTTGCTAAATTCAGCCACACCTGGCCCTCAGGGGATGACAACTGAGACAAAGGGCTGAAGCTCACAGACTGAGTCAGGACTATTAGCTGCCCAGCGTCTCTTCCACAGGGCAGAATTTCTGCGAACTTGTTCTGTTCTATCAGCAACATCAATCAGGGACAGGGCTGGAACTGAGTGAATCGCCCCAGTCCCTATCAAGTACCCAGGTTGTCAGGCCTTACCTCCCCCCTGCCAACATGGACAGAAACTGGTGGACTGGCCGAGGAGCCACAGACCTAGGCAAGCTCAAACCTCTGGAGCATCTGCTCATTGGAGGGAACTGGATCTCAGCCCTGCAGAGTTACCAGAGACTGGGTGTGACAGAGGGCCAAGGTGAGGAAGGAGGCATCAGCCTTCCCAGACTAATTTACTGGCTGGGGGGCCCTCCTGAGCTCACAGAGCCCTGGAGCGAGTTATACGAGAGCTGCCAGCAGACTCCTGCTATCTAGTCACCAGAGACTTTTCAACTCTTTGATTTGAGGTTTGTACAGGCAGGGACAATTGATTGGGACCCCTTCAACTGGGCCAATCACCCGAGGACTTTCCAAAGTGGTACCCTGGGTGTATGGTAGTGGGAAGGTTTGATTTTTCCTTTTCCAATTGTTGCCTGTGGGGGGCGTGGTGACCTAACTGCTGGTATTTCTTCACAGCTCAGATTCCAACATAGAGTAACCGATTCTCTAGGGTAAGACAGAGACCAGCTAAAAATAAGACAGAGCCACATAACCCCACCACATCAAGAAGGCCCCCAGTTTCGCAGGCAGTAGCAAAGTATGGGTTGGCAAAACTCTAGAGGAAAAGGTACAAACACCAGTCTCAGGTTACAGGCAAAGGACTGGTCAATCACTACTCCTAGAACTCCCAGCCTAAATTGTCCTTATTTACTCATCCAGCCAAATGGTGTAAAATTAATCATGGGGCGGAATCAGCAGAAAAGCTCTGGAAACATGAACAACCAGAGTAGATCAACCCCTCCAAGGAACAATTTGGCAGACACAAATGACGATCCTATGCATAAACAGATGTCTGAGATGTCAGAAATCAAATGCAGAATTTGGATTGCAAACAAAATCAATAAAATAGAGGAAAAGTTGGAATTAGAAATTCAGGGAGCATTACAAAAATTGTGTCCAGAAGTCAAGGAATTCAAAGACCAAATGACCAAAGATTTTGACAAATTGAGACAAGAAGTTGCAGCCCTTAAAGATATGAGAAACAAAGTAGAATCCCTCAGTAACTGAATGGAGCACGCAGAAGAAAGGATTTCTGACATGGAAGACAAAGCTTTCAAATGCTCCCAAACCCACAAAGAGGTAGAGAAATGGAAGGCAAAAATGGATCATTCTCTCAGACAGCTCTGGGATAACTCAAAGAAAACCAATATTCACCTCATAGGTGAATGAAAATGACGAAGTAGCATCACAAGGCCCAGAGTCTCTTATTTATGAGATTATGAAGATACGAATTATCAGAACCTCTGTGATACCACAAAGGCAGTCCTAAGAGGGAATTTTATAGCACTGCAAGCCTTCCTCAAGAAAACGGAAAGAGAGGAAGTTAACAACTTAATGGTACACCTCAAGCAACTGGAAAAGGAAGAACATTCCAACCCCAAACCCAGCAGAAGAAAAGAAATAACCAAAATCAGGGCAGAATTAAATGAAATTGAAAATAAAAGAATTATACAACAGATCAATAAATCAAAAAGTTGGTTCTTTGAAAAGTTCAATAAAACAGATAAACCTTTG
>CAUYON010025918.1:0-10901 GCA_963573935.1 Arctocebus calabarensis | reverse complement strand
ATGAAGCTCTTGAGGTCCCCTCCTCAGAGCATTTCTTAATCCATCCTGGAGCTGGAGTAAGGAAGTCACTGAGGTGCAAACAGCCAGGCATTCCATCCCAGCTCTCCCATCTCCCCAAACCTTGGGCTCTTTTTCTTTCCATTGACTCCAGATATTGTAACTGCTTCCATGAGCAAGAAAACAAAATTTAAAACTTTAGGCAGACATAGGAAAAAAAAAAAAGGAGAATACCCAAATTTATAAAATCAGAATTAAAAAGGTGGTAATATAACTCATATTGCAGAAATTGAATGGATGATTAGAGAATACTATGAGCAACTATATACCAATAACTTGGAAAAGCTTCAAAATATGGTAGAATCCCTCAGAAATAGAGTTGAGCAGTGCAAAGAAAGAATCTCATATAAAGAAGACAAGACTTTTGAACTATTCCAAACATTCAAAGAGGCAGAAAACTGGAGAAAAAGAGCAGATGATTCCCTGAGAGAGTTATGGGATCATTCCCAGAAATCAAACATCTGAATTTTAAGGATTCCTGAATGAGAAGAAGATGGTCCCACAAGCACAAATTTTCTGCTCCAAGACATTCTGGTGGAGAATTTCCCAAGTATTGCAAAAGACACAGAAATTCAGACAGTAGATAGTTTCAGAATCCCAGCATGACTCAATACAAACAAAGCATTTCCTAGATCAGTGGTTCTCAACCTGTGGGTCTTGACCTCTGTGAGGGTCGAACAACCCTTTCACAGAGGTTGCCTAAATACATCCTGCAAATCAGATATTTACATTACAATTCATAACAGTAGCAAAATTACAGTTATGAGTAGCAAAAAAAATAATTTTATGGTTGGGGGTCACCACAACATGAAGAACTATATTAAAGGTTTGTGGTATTAGGAAGATTGAGAACCACTGTCCTAGACACATTGTAATTAATTTTGCCAATGTTCATATGAAGGAGAAACGTCTAAAAGCAGCCAGGCATAAGAAAAGTATTCCTGGCGGTTCCTGTGACTCAGTGAGTAGGGCACCAGCCTCATATACTAAGGGTGGTGGGTTTGAACCTGGCCCTGGCCAAACTGCAAAAAAATAGCTGGGTGTTGTGGTGGGTACCTGTAGTCTTGCTACTTCGAAGGCTGAGGCAAGAGAATCGTCTAAGCCCAAGAGCTAGAGGTTGCTGTGAGCTGTGAAGCCACAGCACTCTACCGAGGGCAATAAAGTAAGACTCTGTCAAAGAAAAGAAAAGTATTCCTTATAAGGGGAAAAGTATAAGGATGACTGCAGATCTTTCAGCCACAACTTTCCAAGCCAGAAAAGAATGGTTATCGACCTTCAACCTTCTTAAACAAAACAATTTCCAGCCCAGGATCCTATATCCTGCTAAACTGAGTTTCTTTTGTGATGGAGAAATCAAATACTTCACTGACATCCACATGCTGAGGAAATTTGCCATGACTTGACCAGCTCTATAGGAAATGTTCACACTCATTCTTCATAACAAGCAACAGGAGGGTATCCTACCCAAGAAAACCTACCCAGAAATTAAAGAACAAAGCCTAGCTTCCACAATGTTGAGAGGCATAAAATTAAGGTCCAGACTTCTGAAAAACAAGATGACAAAACAAAACTCTGCCACATCTATCAATTCTCTCAATTAATGTGAATGGTTTAAACTCTCCTTTAAAGAGGCATAGGCTGGCTACTGGATACAAAAACTCAGGCCTGGCGTGCCTGTGGCTCAACAGGCTAAGGCGCCAGCCACATACACCTGAGCTGGCAGGTTCAAATCCAGCCTGGGCCAGCCAAACAACAATGACGGCTGCAAACGAAAAAATGGCTGGGCGTGTGGCTGGCGCCTGTAGTCCCAGCTACTTGGGAGGCAGAGGCAAGAGACTCACTTGAGCCCAGGAATTGGAGGTTACTGTGAGCTGTGATGCCACAGCACTCTATCCAGGGTGACAGCTTGAGGCTCTTTCTCAAAAAAAAAAAAAAAAAAAACAACAAACAAACCTCAGGCCAGATATCTGTTACCTACAAGAAACTCACCTTACCTCAAAAGATAAAACAAGATGCAGGGTGAAAGGATGGGCAATGTATTCCAGGCAAATGGAAAGCAAAAAAAAGCTGGGGTTGCAATCTTACAATCTATGCAGATACAATGGGATTCAAACCAACAAAAATAATTAAAGGCAAAGATGGACACTTCAAACTGGTCACAGGAAACACCCATTACAAAGAGATTTCAATAGTTAACATCTATGCACCCTATCTGAATGTTCCTCGAAATATAAAACAAACCCTAACTGATCTGAATGATATGATATCTTTCCACACTATAATACTTGGAGATTTTAATACCCCATTGTTAGTACTGGACAGATCCTTCAAGCAGAAACTGAACACAGAAATAATGGACTTAAACAATACCCTAGAAAAAATGGACTTAATCAACATTCATAGAACACTTTATCCTAACAAAACCAAATACACATTTTTCCCATCAGCCCAAGGCTCATCTTCCAAAATTGATCACTTCTTAAGGATAAGAAGTGATCCTTATGATCACGTCATAAGGATAACCTCAACAAATTCCAAAGAATAGAAATTATCCCCTGTATCTTCTCAGACTATTGTGGAATAAAATTTGAATTCAACAGTAATAAAAATCTTCCTACTCAAATAAAAACATGGCAACTAAATATAAATGATAGCTGGGTCATACACAAGATCGAGAAGGAGATCATTAGATTTCTGGAACATAATAATAATGAAGACACAAACTATCAAAACCTGTGGGATACTGCAAATGCAGTACTTAGAGGGAAATTTATAGCATTAGATGTCTTCATCAAGAAAACAGAAAGAGGCTTGGTGACTGTAGCTCAGTGAGTAGGTTGCCAGCCATGTACACTGAAGCTGGTGAGTTTGAGCCTGGCCTGGGCTTGCTAAACAACAATGACAACTGCAACAAAAAATAGCTGGGCACTGTGGCAGGCACCTGTAGTCCCAGGTACTTGGGAGGCTGAGGCAAAAGAATTGCTTAAGCCCAAGACTTTGAGGTTGCTGTGAGCTGTGACAGCACAGCACAGCACTCCACCACCGGTAACAAAGTGACATTCTGTCCCCTCCCCCCTCCAAAAAAAAACAAAGAGAGCAAGTCAGTCACCTAATGGGCCATCCCAAACCCAGCAGAAGAAAAGAAATAAGCAAAATTTGAACAGAAATAAATGAAATTGAAAACAAAAGAATTATTCAGAAAATCTGTGAAACAAAAAGTTGGTTCTTTGAAAAGATTAATAAAATTGATAACCCCTGGCTAGATTAACCGGAATCAGAAAAACAAGATCTCTAATAACTACAATCAGAAATGATAAAGGGGGAAATAACAATAGATGCCATAGAAATACAAAAAATTCTCAACAATTACTATAAAAAACTCTATTCCCAGAAATATGAAAATGTAGAGGAGATGGCCCAACATCTGGAAGCACAATACCTTATAAAACTCAGTCAGAAAGATTTAGAAATCTTGAACAGACCAATATCGAGTACTGAAATAGCATCAATTATACAAAATCTCCCAAAAAAGAAAAGCCCGGGACAAAATGGTTTCATACCAGAATCTTCAAAGAGGAACTAGTTCCTATAATGAATAAACTTTTCCAAAATACAGAAAAAGAAGAAATTCTCTCCAACACATCCTATGAAGCAAATATCACCTTGATTCCCAAACCAGGAAAAGACCCAACAAAAAAAGAAAAGTATAGACCAATATCATTAATGAGTATCAATGCAAAAATATTCAACAAGATATAAGCAAACAGAATACAACAACACATTAAAAAGATTGTACAACATGATCAAGTGGGTTTTATTCCAGAGACATAAGGTTGGTTCAACATATGCAAATCTATACATCTAATACACCACATAAATATAATAAAAAATAAAGACCATACAATTATTTCAACTGATGCAGAAAAGGCTTTTGACAATATCCAGCATCCTTTCATGATAAAAACTCTCAGCTTAGAAGGAACATTCCTTAAGCCAATAGAGGCTATCTACAGCAAACCCACAGCCAGTATTATAGCGAATGGAGTAAAACTGAAAGCATTCCCACTCAAATCTGGAACCAGACAAGGATGCCCACTGTCTCCATAGCTATTTAAGATAGTGTTGGAAGTCCTAGCCATCACAAGCAGGCAAGAGAAGGAGATCAAAGGAATCCAAATGGGGGCAGAGGAAGTCAAACTCTCCTCCATTGCAGATGACATATGGGTTTTTACATGGAAAACCCCACGGACTCAACTGCAAAGCTCTTCAAAATGATAAAGAAATATAGCAGTGTCTCAGGTTACAAAATCAATACCCACAAATCATTAGCCTTTACATACACCAACAATTGTCAAGCCAAGAATGAAATCAAAGACTCTATTCCTTTTACAATAGCACAAAAGAAGATGAAATACCTGGGAATATATCTAACAAAAGACATGAAAGATCTCTATAAAGAGAATTATGAAACTTTGAGAAAGGAAATAGCAGAAGATGTCAACAAATGGAAGAACATGCCGTGCTCATGGCTGGGAAGAATCAACATTGCTAAAATGTCCACACTACCCAAAGCAATCTATAGATTTAATGCAATACCCATCAAAGCACCAACATCATACTTTTAAGATCTTGAAAAAATAGTACTTTGATTTATGTGGAACCAGAAAAAAACCCAAAAAGCAAATACATTTCTTAGAAATAAAAACAGTTCTGGAGGCGTCATGTTGCCAGACTTCAGGTTATATTACAAGGCTATGGTGATCAAAACGACATCGTACTGGAACAAAAATAGAGACACAGATCTATGCAAAGTATCAAGAATCTAGAGCCCAGTCTCATATCATCATTTAATTTTTGATAAGCCTAACAAAAATATGCAATGGGGAAAAGAATTCTTACATAACAAATGGTGCCGGGAGAACTGATTATCCACATGCAGAAGACTGAAACTAGACTGCCCCTCTCACCATTGACAAAAATTGATTCTCATCGGATAAAAGATTTAAATTTAAGATATGAAACAATAAAAATTCCAGAAGAGAGTGTGGGAAAAACACCTAAAGACATTGGCCTGGGAAAAAACTTTCTGAGGAAGACCTCCCTAGCAATTGCAGCAACACCAAAAATAAATAACTGGGACTTGATCAAGCTAAAAAGCTTTTGCACAGCTAAAATTGTCACAAGCAGAGCAAACAGACAGCCCTCAGAATGGGAGAAGACTTTTGCATGTTATGAATCTGACAAAGAGTTGTTAAGTAGAATCTACAGAACCTCAAATTAAACAGTAAGAAAAGTGCAAACAACCCTCTCTACAAGTGGGTAAGAGATTTGAAAAGAAACTTCTGCAAGGATGACAGATAAATGGCCAACAAACATGAAAAATTGATTGTCATCCTTATTCATCAGAGAAATGCAAATCAAAACCACTCTAAACCCAGCAAGGGGTTAGCCCACATCACAAAGTCCCAAAACACCTGATGTTGGCATGGATGTGGAGAGAAAGGAACGCTTCTATATTGCTGGTGGGATTGCAAACTTACACAGCCCTTTTGGAGAAAAGTATGGTGAATTCTCAAAGATCTAAATGTAGACCTTCCATTTGACACTGAAATCCCATTATTAGGTTATCTACCCAGAAGAACGAAAATCATTTTGCAACAAAGACATTTGCACTAGAATGTTTATTGAGGCTGAATTCATAATTGCCAAGTCGTGAAAGCAACCTAAGTGCTCATCAACCCATGAATGGATCAACAAACTGTGGTACATTGGAATATTTTTCAGCCATTAAAAACAATGGAGACTTTACATCTTTTACATTTACCTGGATGGAGCTGAAATACATTCTTCCTAGTAAAGTAGCCAAAGAATGGAAAAATAAATATCCACTGTACTCCATGCTAATATGAAATCAATATATAAACAATTAGATGCTCCTAAGAAAAATAAAACACTATTATAGTCCAGTTTGCAGGTGGAGCAAAACAGGAGGGGGTAAGAGGCAGGACGTATGGAAGAAGGAGGGAGGGCATGAGGCAGGATCTTACCTAATGTGCACATTGTGAAGTTATATAACACACCCACTGGGTGAGGAGCTCTTCTACAAATGGGACTTTACCCTGGAGGTGAAAACAATGTAACCTAAATATTGTACACTCATATTAATTTGAATAAGTTTTAAAAAAATAAAAAATCAAAAAAAAATGCTAGCAAACTGACTTCAACAACACATTAAAAACATTATTCAGGCTCAGCCCCTGTGGCTCAAGCGGCTAAGCCACCAGCCACATACACCTGAGCTGCCGGGTTCGAATCCAGCCCAGGCCCGCCAAACAACAACGACAGCTGCAACCAAAAAATAGCCGGGTGTTGTGGCAGGCACCTGTAGTCTCAGCTACTTGGGAGGCAGAGGCAGGATAATTGCTTGAGCCCAAGAGTTGGATGTTGCTGTGAGCTGTGACGCCAGGGCACTCTACCCAGGGCAACAGCTTGAGGCTCTGTCTCAAAAATAAATAAATAAATAAATAAAAACATTATTCATCATGATCAAGTAGGATTCATGCTAGGGATGGAAGGATATTTCAACATATGCAAATCAATCAACGTGATTGCCATATCAACAGAATGAAGGAGAAAAACCATATGATCATTTTGATGATGCTGAAAAAGCATTTGACAAAATTGAACATCCCTTCATGATAAAAACTTTCAAAAAACTGGGTATAGGCTCAGTGCCTGTAGGTCAGTGTGTAGGGTGCCCCCCACATACAACAAAGCTGGCCAGTTCGAGCCCAACCCCAGCCTGCTAAATAACAATGACAACTGCAACAAAAAAAGAGCCAGGCATGGTGGCAGGCACCTGTCGTCCAGCTACTTGGGAGGCTGAGGCAAGAGAATTGCTTAAGCACAAGAGTCTGAGGTCGCTGTGAGCTGTGACGCCATGGCACTCTACTGAGGGTGACATAGTGAGACTCTGTCTCAAAAAAATAAAACCGGGTATAATGCAATCAGTGAAACCTAATTCTTTTACCCTCAATGAATGCAAAACAAACAAACAAACAAAAAACTTGGTATAGAAATAATTTACCTCAACTGCACAAAACCCATATATGACATACCCACAACTAGTATCATACTGAATGCGGAGAAACTGAAAGCCTTTCCTGTGAGATCTGGAAGAAGACATTTTCACCACTGTTTTTCAACATAGCACTGAAAGTTATAGCCAGAGCAGTCAGACAAGAGAAAGAAATAAAGGGCACCCAAATTGGAAAGGAGAAAGTTGAATTATCCTTGTTTGCAGGTGATACTCTCTAATATCTAGAGAAGCTAAGACTCAGCAAATACCAAAAAACAAAAACAAAAAAACCCTTTTAAAACTGATAAACAATGTCAGTAAAATTGCAGGACATAAAATCAACATATAAAACTTCAGTAGCATTTCTATATTACAACAGCAAACAATCTGAAAAAAATCAAGAAAATAATCTCTTTTACAATCGGTACAAGAGGGTGGCGCCTGTGGCTCAGTGAGTAGGGCGCTGACCCCATATACCGAGGGTGAGGGGTTCAAACCTGGCCTGGCTGAACTGCAACAAAAAAATAGCCGGGCGTTGTGGCAGGGTCCTGTAGTCCCAGCTCCTCGGGAGGCTGAGGCAAGAGAATTGCCTAAGCGCAGGAGTTGGAGGTTGCTGTGAGCTGTGATGCCATGGCACTCTACCAAGGTCAATAAAGTGAGACTCTGTCTCTTCAAAAAAAAAAAAAAATCTACAATTGGTACAAGTGAAATAAAATACCTAGGAAAACTTTAACCAAAGAAATAACAGATTTCTACAATGAAAACTATGAAGCACTGGTGAAAGAAATTGAAGAAAGAAATTCCCAAAATGGAAAGATACTCCATACTCATGGATCAGAAGAATTGATATTGTTAAAATTTCCATACTACCCAAAGTCAATCTACAGACTTAATGCAATCCCATCGACATACCAACGACATTCTTAACAGAAATAGAAAAAATAATCCTAAAATTCATATGGAACCATGGAAGATCCAGAGTAGCCATCCTAAGCAAAAAGAATAAAACTGGAAAAATCACATTACCTGACTTCAAATTGTACTACAGAGCTGTAGTAATCAAAACAATGGCATAAAAGCAGACACACAGATCAATGGAACAGAATAAAGAATCCAGAAATAAATCTACACATCTATAAGGAACTTATCTTAGATAAAGATGCCAAGAACATACATTGGGGAAAGGACTTTCTCTTCAATAAATGGTGCTGGGAAATCCATATGCATAAAAATGAAACTAGACCCTCATCTCTTGCCATATACAAACATCAAATAAAAATGGATTAAAATCTTAAATCTAAGACCTGAAACTATAAAACTACTAAAAGTAAATATTGGGGAAGCATTTCAGGACATTGGTCTGGGCAATGATTTCTTGATCCCCAAAGCACAGGCAACCAAAACAAAATTGGACAAACTAAGTCACATCAAGCCAGAAAGCTTCTGTACAGCAAAGGAAACAATCAACAAAGTGAAGAGAGAATCCACAGAATGGGAGAAAATATTTTCAAACTACCCATCTGACAGAGGATTAATAACTAGAGACTATACAAGGAGCTCCAACTACTCAACAGGAAAGAATAATCAAATAATCTGATTTATAAATAGTCAAAGACATGAATAGACATTTCCCAAAAGAAGACATACAAGTGGTCAACAGTTATATGAAACAATGCTCAACATCATTAGTCATCAGAGAAATGAAAATCAAAACTATGAGATACTATCTCATCCCAGTTAAAATGGCTTTTACCATAAAGACAGGCTATAAGAAATGCTGGAGAGGATAGAGAGAGGGGATACTCGAACGCTGTTGGTGAGAACGTTAGTTAGTGCAACCACTATGGAGATTTCTATGAAGTTTCCTCAAAAAACTAAAAAGAGTATTACTGTATGACCCAGCAATCCCATTCTAGGTATATATCCAAAAGGAAGGAAATACGTAAAAGATACCTGCACCCCCATGTTTATTGCAGCACTACTCACAATATTCAAGATTTGTTGGTTTTGAGACAGAACTTCTCACTTTGTCACCCTGGGTGGAGTGCTGCGGCATCATCATGACTCACAGCAACCTCAGTCTCTTGAGCTCAAGCGATCCCCTTGCCTCAGCCTCCTGAGTAGCTCAGATTACAAGCACCTGCCCCAATGGCTGGCGAGTTTTTCTATTTTTAGTAAGAGAGACAGGGTCTCACTCTTCCTCAAAACTGGTCTCAAACTTGTGAGCTCAAACAATCCATCAACCTTGGCCTCCCAGAGTGCTAGGATTACAGGTGCCAGCCACCATGTCTGGCCAATAGCCACGATTTGGAATTAATCTAAGTGTCCATCAATGGTCTTCAAACTGTTCCTTCTGTTTTTCTAGGAACTTCCAAAGCTACTGGACTATACCAGTCAAACAGTGATGAAAAAATAACCCATGCTTACTATTATCACCAGCAGCATCCCCCATGAAATCTCTGCTGTGCCCCAGGCCGTGTTTGGAGCAAGTCTGGAACTGACTGCCACCCTTTTGTAAACTGCTTCATGTTTTCTGCCTCCAAAAGACCCAATCCATCCTGTTCTTTAGTCCCAGGGCCTAAGGACATCTGACACCTAAATTATTTCCCATGCCTTCCGGGAAACACATGCCTTTTTTCAGCCTTTTGAATCCTATGCCACCACTATTGTCCACAATATAATCTAATTGTAGGTCCTTTGCCTTAGATTATCATTTATGTTTATAAAACATTTTGGTGTGTTGGGAGGAAGGAGGCCTAAAAGGGCATTAATATTCTTCCTAAAGTAATCTGGCTAAATTGTTATATCTTAATATTTGTCTTACCTTAGTTTTTAAAAGCTGTTCAAACATTTTTCACATATTTTTACATGAAATGAAGGGGTTTACCAACCCCTTTCTTATTGTAGCATTTTTTGTTAACGAACAAAAAAGGGGTGGGGTGTTTGGATATTGCTTACTGCACAGAAAGCCAATTATTGCGATGACAACCGTCAAGAAAGAAAGGTTTTACTGCAGGCCTCAAATAGCCCTCCCGACCAACAAAGTCAGGGAACTTTTCTGGAGGTGAAAAGGAATACTACATGAGGAGAATTGACATCGTTATGTGTCTGGGGTGGAGTGAAGGGCGCTCAGGCACAGTAAGAAAATGCTAGTACAGTCATCTCACGAGCTGAGTAAGGGTGGACAAGTCCCTCCCAGGTCAGAGATTTTAGTATTATAATGAGCTAGAGGACAATATCAGTCATCCTTTTGGCATGGTGTCCCCACTCAGTGGGTCCCTGGGCACAATCTGTGGTGGCATATCACTTATCTTGTTTTTTCTGGACAATCAGTTGGTGCAAGTTTCGGCAGCTATCTCAAGGCTGCAAGGAGGTCCATTCCTGGAAAAGAAACTCAAAAGACATGGCATCAGTGCAACAGAAAGTTACAAAGTTCTAGTCAGCAATTCTTACTGGCCTAGGAACATGAAACATAAGACAACTACAAGAAAACAACAGCAACATAAAATGTGTCTTCCTGCTTATGGAGCTAGTTACAAATTCTCTACGAAATATAAATACCCATTTATACTGTAACTTATAGAAATAGTACCAATGCTGAAAGTTACACAAAGCAGAGCCTTATTTAATGTGGCATCTGGAAAGGTTACAAAGATGTGAAATAGAATTTTCATCCAGGAATAAGCGCAAATGACACGTTTTGTTCAGGGTACCAACAGGGACATGTGAGTCAGATATGACAGCAACCTGTGACAGCAGTAAGCGC
>CAUYON010025916.1:0-44401 GCA_963573935.1 Arctocebus calabarensis | reverse complement strand
GTGCTATCAATTCTTTTGAGATGTTAATGCAACACCCCCCTTATCCACTGGGGGTAAGTTCAGGCATCCAGTAGACACCTGAAACTTCAGACAGTGCTGAACCCTGGGTTTTGTTTTGTTTTTGAGGCAGAGTCTCACTCTGTTGCCCTGCCCTCGATAGGGTGCCATGGCATCACAGGCTCACAGCAACCTCCAACTCTTAGGCTTGAGCGATTCTCTTGTCTCAACCTCCCAAGTAGCTGGAACTATAGGGGCCTGCTGCAAAGCCCAGCTATTTTTTGTTATTATAGTTAGCCAGGGCCAGGTATATGGTAACCCTTGGTATATGGGGCTGGCACCCTACCTACTGAGCCACAGGTGCCACCCTGAACCCTGTATTCTTATTTATACAGTTTAATTTATCAATCAGGCACAGTAAGAGATTAACAATAACCGAGCTAATCTTCACAACCTCGGCATATGGTATTTGTTCACTTGAGAATGTTTCACTTAGAGGTACTTTTCTGCTTTCTTCAGCATAGTTTGAATTGCCAGCATCACTACATTCTTAAGCTTGGGGCCATCATTTTTTATTAATACTTTGTATTTGTATATATGTATGGGGTACACGTGATTTTATATGGGGATACAGTGTGTAATGAGCAAGTCAGGTTGTCCATCACCTCAAACATTTATCACTTCTTTCTGTTAGGAACATTTCAAATATTTTCTTCTAGCTGTTTTGGAATATGTATCAATTTAACTCTAGTCACTCTACTGTGCTATTGCACATTAGAACTTCCTTCTGTTTATACCCATTAATCTGCCCCTCCTTCAGACCCTCACCCCACACACACACATACTCCCTTCCCAGCCTCTGGTATCAATCTACTCTCTACCTCCATGAGATCAATGTTTAGTTCCCACATATGACTGAGAATATAAAATTTGTCTTTCTATGCCAGAGTTACTTGAACACAATAATAACCCAACCGCACTGCAATACTTCAACAGCCCATCTGGTAACTATTACATAACTAATAGGCAGATGGTGTATGAGGAGATGCTGGAGCAAGGGATGATTCGTGTCTTGGGCAGGATGGTGCAGAATAGCAGGAGATTTCATACTACTCAGAATGGCTCAGAATTTAAGACTTGTAAATTATTTCCAAAATTTTGCACATATTTTCAGGCCATCAAGCAAAACTGAGGATAAGTTTGTCAATCTAAACAAAGGGTAGCTTCATAATGACTGATCAAGTCACTTGTAAGAGACAACAGTAACAAATTGCTTCCCTGAACACTTAACATCACTCCTGTTACTTTTTTATATATTTGTCATGAATAAAAGAATTTCTTCATAAAGCTAACCTAAAAATTCACCATATACATTAGCGCAAGAGCCAAATGAACAGAACCTGATTTTTTACTGCTTTACTGATAATGAACTTCTAAGAAGTTCCAAGCTTCCTTTAAGCTATTGTGTTTAACAACTGACAAACTTGAGAACTATCTCCATAGCTGGTTTACATCTCTTGCTACTGGTTAAATAAGCATTGGAAATAATTTTAAATTTACTATTGGCTTGCAGCTTTATCACTTGCCAACAACCTACCCACCATGGCTTCTCCAGTACCAGAAAGAATGGGCAGTGTTAGAGATGGAACCAGCTGGCTAACATCGCTCCTCTCATTTCAGCCCATGTCAATGGTCAACTGAGCACATGTCAGTTTGCACCTCTGAAATTCTACAAACAGAATTTCTAGTACTTCCTGATGGTCAGGGTTTCTCAAATCACTAGTTACCTTTTCAGCTAGAGTCAGGAAGGCACTTCAGAACAGTCTAGGCTGGACCACAGCTGAGAACACTATTCCACTGTTAGAAGAGGGTGAAGATTTTTGCTGAGTATCCTCAGCAAACATAACAGTGTCTGACAGATCTATAGGTGCTCAAGAATTTATTGAATAAATTACTACCTGGGTACTCAGATGAAAAAGATACCACCAGCCAGTGGCACATGCCTGTAATCCTAGCACTCAGAGGCTGAGGCAAGAAGATCCCTTGAGCTCAGGAGTTCAAGACCAGCCTGAGCAAGAGATAAACCTCATCACTACTAAAAATAGAAAAATTAGTGGAGTATTGTGGTGGATGCCTTACCACTCGAGAGGCTGAGACAAGAGAATCACTTGAACCCAAGAGTTTGAGGTTGCTGTGAGCTAAGCTGATGCCACGACATTCTACCAAGGGCAATACGGTGAATTTATCTCAATTTGAAAAAAAAAAAAAGATACCGCTCTTACTCAAAAACAGCTATTATAAAGAACCTTGTCTTTCTTGGCTTTTATTCCCATTCTTCCCTCCACCTTCACCCTAAGGAAGCCAGAAGACTAACAAACATCAACTCCTCGGACTCTCCTCACATCAAAGGGTCCTCAGCTGATAAACACGTGGGAACAGGAGTGCCCAGTGCCTACCCTCCCCCAGCCCACTGCTGCCAATGTCCTGATCCCTCACTGCACAACTGTGCAAGGCAAGGGAACGGGCAGGGAGGGGGAAAGCTGCCTCCATCCGCAGCAACTGAAGAGTTGAAGAAGTCAAAGAACCAACATTATCTTTCTTCTGGAATCCTGTCCATACCCCACCCTCAAGCTCACCTTGGACGGTCTTTAGAGAGAAGCCATAACTGTTCCCCTCCTTCACCAGGTAGCAGAGCCGGGGCTGGGTCCGAGTCTCCACTCGCCCATTCGTCACAGGAGACAGTTTCTTATCATTGAAACCTTGCTCCTTCTGACTTTGACCCAACTCTTTTAAGTCCACCTGCATTTCCATTGCTTTCTCATAGGAATCCCCATCTAGAACTAGTAAAGTCACTGAATTCCCACTCTTCCTGACCAGATCCACAACCTAGAGGGGAGCGGGGGAAAAAGACAACTTTAATGAATAATCTTCTATCAACTGCCAGAGGGAAATATTCCCCATCTGGCTTAATACCTGGCCATGGAAATTCTGGTGGCTGACCCCGATACCCAACTAGTAAGCAGATGACCTCAGACACCCCCCCCCCCCAGTCCAGCCCTCCTGAGATCCAGTGCAGATTAAACTAGGTCTCCAACACTTTTGAATCTAGAGTGTGACCCAAGCCCAGCCCAGAGGGCACTTCCAAGGACTAACACTTCCTAGAGGTGAATATTGCTATACAGCATAGCAGTCCCTCCCAAGTCTGCTGGGACAGTAAGGTGCAGTGAAAAGAACATTGACTTGGAGTCTGGCAGAATGGGGTAGAGCCAGAGCCTCCCATGTATTCACAGCACGAGCACATCAGCAAGCTAAGTTACTAGATTCCTAATTCGTGAGACAGTAATATACACCTCACAGGGTCATGAAGAGGATTTGACAAGATAATGAATATAAAGTTACCTTAGCATAATTTCTGGCATATAGTAAACTTATGTGTTTTAGACCTGGTACTATTCAAATCCAAGAATGATTACAATTCTTGGCTATTTTCTGGGGACTTGATTGGCCAACATAAAGTATCATAATAAAGATGCCCTGCTTTGCCAGTGGTAGCCAAGAAAGAACCAAATTCCACTGACCCCCAAAATTATAAGTAGCAGAGGGGATGTGGGGACAGAAGAGATCCTATAAGAACCTCAAGTGTCTCATTCACCTGCATGTGTTCCTCCTTGTCCACGAAAACACCATTGATCCTAAGAACTCTGTCTCCATCCTGGAGGCCAGCCTTCTCTGCTGGGCTGCCCTTCTCAATCACTCGAACCAGGTGGCCATCGGTGTCCTTCTCAATTCTCAGGAAGAAACCATAGCTTTGTTCATCTTGTTTAGACAGTTTACATTCTCGGGGGTTGAAGGTGGAAGCCATTTCTATAATAAAAAACAAATGGATAAATCCATTGAAAAGAAAAATCTCATTGGAGTGAGAACTCTGTCCTCCACCCTCCTGTAATTCTATTCTCCAGTCACACTGAATCTAGAGTGGGTAGTAACTTTGGGGATACAGGTTAATGGTTTGGGGTCTTCCTTGACCTATGCTACCTTACCTGACTCCTAATTCTTCAGTTCTCAGGAAGGTCAGTTCTTCAGGGAACTGCTGTTAATTCTTCTCTCCCCACTCCTGTTTCCTAAGACCCTTTGCTATATTGTCCCTTTTTGATCTGTTCTTCCCTAGACTAAGTCACCACACGTTGTAATTATGTTCTTGCCAATATGAAAGGCAAAGTCTAAGTTTGTCTTCTCTAGAGATTAATTCTCAATGCCTAGAACTTGATAGGCTCCTCAAAGCCTATCAGGAGGTCACCTTTCAGAACTTGGTAATGATTTCCAAATCTGTTTCCACAACAACCACCTTTTTACTTGAGTTTTGAACTCGTGTATTTTATTGGGTATTGAACACACAGGTCCACCAAACTCCTTTTGCCCCTTGACCTAAAGAAGTCTAAATATGTGACCCAAGAAATTTAAGAAACACAGGTCCCAGCAAAATCCTTTTTACCCCTTGACCTAAAGAAGTCTAAATATATGACCAAGAAATGTAAAAAACAAACTCACTCTCAAGTATTCGAAAAGCCTAGTAAGCCTCCTAAAGCAGCTTCCATTTCCATCCATCCCACCCCTCCATTTGCCCCACTGAAGGAGGAAGGTCCTGAACCATAGGAGGAAAGCAGGCAAGTGTGAAACCAATGTCTCAGGCTTTAGCACCCAATTATTGCTGAGAGGAAGACCCCTCCCTCATAGAATAAAAATGAGGACCACAACAGCAAAAGGCTGGATGCAAGGCTGGGCGGCCCAAAGCAGAGGATAGAGGCTGCTCTTTACACTGCCTGCAGGGCAAGCCTTCTTGCTTCCTTGTCATTGTTCCCTATCTATAAGTCAGAATAAACTGACTGTCCATTCCCTCCTCGAGGGACAGGAACAAATGATCATCTAGGGCACGGTTCTCAACCTGTGGTCACAACCCACAGAAACTGTATTAAAGGGTTACAGCATTAGGAACCCTTGCTCTAGGGTATGGGGCAGGGCGGAAAGTCGTAACAAAGTGCTCCGTCTCCCTAGGAGCCATGCTGCGGTGACTCACGATAGCCATCTATAACCTTTATGCCCACAGAGCTGTACAGTACAAGCCAGACAGCCTCCCACTCCCTGACGCCATAGTCTCAGCATTCTGGCAGCCACATTGCCAGCGTCATGAATGACTAAGTAGCCAAGAAAACAAGAGAGAAATAGACTTCTCATCGAGTATCCAGGGAAGAGAAGAGAGGCCAGGCTCCCTGGTGATCATTGCTGGCACCTGGAGAGAGCTCAGCAGCAGCACCAGAAGACATGACTGGCTGCCAGGGAGGTACCACTTTGGAAGGACAGTGCACCACCAGAGACAAGTGCCCACCATGGAGGCACCTGTGTCCAGGCTGGTCTCACTCCTCAGCATACTATTTTCCTAGCCATCCAGCCTGCAGCCTGAGTTTTCAGCTTGAATCCATATCTATGTCCCAGCTTACCTCCCTGTCAGCTCTCAGCTTCTTAAAGCTAAAAAGCCTTGGAAAAAACAGAAAAGGTCTCTGTACTTCATTGGGAAGAACAGGCAAAAATTACATAAAGGAATAAGATAATTTCAGATGACACTTGCTGTGAAGAAAAATCAAACAGGGTGTCATCTTTGGGAACAAAAAAAACCCAAAATCCTCTTAATCTTGGAAGTAATTATTGGGGAATCTCATCCATGTCCAACAAAATTTGAAACATGTCCTTAGAATCAGAACAAAGGCCACAAATGCTATGCTTTCATCAAGAGATGAGGCTGTTTGTGACCAGCATACAAATGCTCATTTCTAAAGCACTCGCCCCTAAACCTCAGCGATCTCACACCTTGTGGTGACAACCACAGCCTCTTGCTCTTCCTCTGTAGCTCAGGATAGAAAGTGAAACCTTATCACTGGTAGGACTCATCCCCTTTGGAAAAAGGGGAAGAGGCAAAGTTTTTCCTGTGTTTCACAGGAGACCAGAAAGCCTGGCATACAAGGAAACAAATCATTGTTTCTTGGCAAAAACTCAAATTAGGTTTGTTTGAAGTTTTCAAACAGTCATGCAGTAATCCCTAGGATCTGTGCCCATGGCTTTGAAACCTCAGGCACTCAAAGTCAAAGCTTCATTTCTCTTTAGTGGAAGGCCAAGAGTTAGAGCCAGTTCACATTAACAGGAAAACTGAAATGCTATGTCCTAGTGAGGAAACAGCTACTGCTGGGAGCCCCCAAATACCTCCAGCCATGATGTCTGCAGCCACTAACAGATTAATGCCAGTGTCCATGGAGTGGTACGTGCCCAGGCCAAACTTAACATCCTCAACTGTGCCTGTGGAGAACACAGACCAAAACCCCAAAAGCCTGGTCTTATATGAGACCCTTGGGGCTCTAAAACTGTTTTCTTTGCCGTCTTATAGGAAGATGATTGAACTAGGGGTCAAGTGGGGTAGCTCTGGTCCACCTCCAGTCCTGGTTTTGGTTGGGTCTAGTCCACATCCTGGTGGGACATAGGCCCCTAAATCAAGGCTAAGATCAGTCACTTTCCTAAGACTCAGTCACTGCTCCATGATGAGGATGCCTGGGGCTCTGGAACACAGGAACTATCTAGGAGGCATCTTTGTATTTAAGGATACTATCGCTTCTTGGCCTTTTGGCTAAGATCAAGTGTATTTAAGGATACTGTTTCCTACTTCTTCCGCCCCATCCAATCTTCTGTTTCCTGAGAAAATCTGGAGGGCAGACAGATAACTAGTGGAGGCTTGTGAGTTTCTGCAATGTGTCAGCAATCATCTGAAGCCAGAGTCCGTTAAGTGTTCAGTGGGCTTTATTCCCCAGTTTCAAATAGCCAAAATAAATTACTAGAAATTCAAGAAAGCTATAACCATTTCTGAGCTTTGGGGGGAAAAAGTCAATACTTGGCAACAAAGTTCTTATCTCTGGAAAAGAATAAGACACTGGCTGGCAGATAGGAAAGACTCAGGGTGAGAAACCAGAGAGTTATTTTAAAACTTTTTTTTCCCTTTTTTTTGAGACAGAGTCTCACTCTATTGCCCTGGGTAGAGTGCCCTAGCATCAATGCTCACAGTAACCTCAAACTTTTGGGCTCAAGTAATCCTCTTGCCTTAGTCCCCCAAGTAGCTGTAACTATAGGCATGTGCCACAATGCCTAACTAGTTTTTTTTTTTTTCTATTTTTAGTAGAAACAGGGTTTTGCTCTGGCTTAAGCTCATCTTAAACTCCTGAGCTCAAGGGATTCATCCACCTCAGCCTCCCAGAGAGCTAAGATTACAGGCATGAGCCAAAAAGCCCAGCCAGATCCATCTTGATTATCATATTAATCATACCTTTAAGACTCTACTCTCTTCCAAAAGGAATAATTATTGTTATCTGGAAAGAATAATATGACTGTGGTGAAGAAAAAAACGTGGGCACCATCTAGAAATTAGCAAGGCTAGGAAGTGACCACAGAGGGTTGGGGGCATTGAACTGCTAGATATGGCCAGAGTAAAAAGAACTAAAGCCATTGGGCTGTTTTCCATAGAAAAGAAATGTCTGGTGGGACCTCAGGTGCTTTTCAACAAGCCTAAGGCAGGCCAAGGTTTCTGAGCTCCCAGCCAACCAGCAACATGGACTGGTAAGATCCACAGTGAACACCCACCTTGCCCTCACAAACAGCTAGAAGTCTGAGCTGGGAGCTGTTCCTGAGATTAGGACTAAGACCCAAACAGCCAGAAAGAACAGTTCAGCTTCATGGGCCAAGGCTAAGAAAATCTCACTTTCCCCTCAAGTTTCATGACTACAACTAGAACCTAGGACTTTCCTCAGCAGGCCCAGCTGAGGAGAGTAAGACTGCATGTCCGCTGGTCCCAGCATCAGTGGGGCTTGTGAAGAGCGCCTCTCCTGGCAGCCCACATGACAAAAAGGCCTCCGTTTTAAGGCTTGTGGAAATGTCCTATTAAAGATACCCTATCTAGCTATAAGCCTGTCTAGACAGGGAAGGAGATAGAGGTGGGGGTCTTAACACTTATCTGATCAACATTCCATGACCTCCCAAGAAATGTTTAAAAGTTTCAAGGTCAGCAGTAACCTGATAAGAACACAAAGCATTTTCCAAACCCAAAGTCAACACATAGGGTTCTCCAAAACCTCTAAAACATATCCTGCTCAAAAGCAGAGAGTTATCTCTGTAACTCAAGCTTCCAGGTACCATTTTGAAAAGGAATTCTGGAGCTGCTAGGAACCAGATAAAATCTAGGCCAGGGGAAAGCAAACTCTTCTGAAGAACTGATTAACATAACCATCTCCTTGCTTACTTATTTGTTGTGGCAAAAACATTCATACTCTATTCTTAATAGTATAGAAATGTATCATTGCATTATGCACATTAAATTGGGTCCCCCAAAAAATCTTCCCTCCTCCCGGCCTCCCCCCTCCCTTCCTCTCTCTTTCCTCTTCCCTCTTTCTTTCTGGACTATAGTTATGTTTTATCATTCCTATGAATGTATACGTGATTATATACTGATTTCATAGTAGTATTGAATACATTGGATAATTTTTTTTTTTTACATTCTTGAGCTACTTTACTAAGAAGAATATGTTCCAGCTTCATCCATGTAAACATAAAAGAAGTGAAGTCTCCATCTTTTTTTATGGCTGCATAGTATCAAATCAGCACATTGTACCCCATAAATGCATTAATATACACAGTTATGATTTAATAGAGACTTTGAAAAAATAAAATGAAAATAGTTACTCCTTAAGGAGCAGAGTCAGCAAGAATTACAGGCTCTCCCTCACATCCTCAATCCTGGGAGCTATCTGTGCCCAAGAAGGCACCAGCTGGCTTCATCCAAGTGAACCAATGTAGTTAGTTGAAGGAGGTGGGTCAGTAGAGTGGCAGATGATGCTAGGGATATGCAATCACTACTTTTGGAAAATGTGCCAGGTGTCGTACATTTCGGTTAATGCTGAAAGCTCACAGGTTTCAGTCCTACCTACCTAGTCCTACCTACCTAGTCCTACTTAGATGCATAGTAGGCCCCTATCTCAGATATGCTGACAAAATCTCCAAGCTTAAAACCCAAACATGAGCAAAGAAACTAGTGCTTGAACTCTCCCCACACTGCCCCTAATTCTCTTCTCTCCCCTCAGTCTCACAATCACTAACTCCTTCATGGGTCACAGAAGAATGTTAAAGTTGGACGAGCTATTAACAGGTATTCTGAGCTCACCTTTACCAGCCTTACCCACCTTTACCCAAGGTGGCAGATTGGTTGGCAGAGGCCCTTGGTCACCTTGTGCAGTCCTAAGGATCCAGCACTGCCCACTATCAGTGGCCCAGCCACCAGGATAGAAGTGTGTAACCACCTGAAGTCTGTTCCTTATGCCTCCCTCACCAAGCTCTAGTTCTAAACCTGACAAACATAGAATCAAACAGATGAAAACCACCTTTAACAGTTCGCATGGGACTTGATAGACTGCTCCCCACCTCCTAAACCTAAATGCCTTCACAGCTGAGGCCATTCCTTCCCCTTCCCCATACCCTGTGGGTGGATCCCCAAGTTCATTCAAGTCTGAGCCCTGCCAATCATGCCATGAACCCTGAGCGCGAGCCATGGTTGTCAGCTCTACTTTATAGTTCCTTGCTCTCCACCTACCTCTTCCCTGCCACAACACTTCTCTGCAGTTAGTGTTCTGGAGCAGGTGAACACTTAGGATCCTGAACATAACTCCTTCAGTTTTCCACCGAACATCAAGACTTAATACCCAGATCTGGCCGGGAGCAGTGACTCACACCTATAATCCCAACATGCTGGGAGGCCAAGGCAGGTGGATCACCTGATCTCAGGAGTTCAAGACCTTATCTCTACTAAAAATAGAAAAACTAGCCAGGGGTTGTGGCAGGTTCCTGTAGTCCCAGCTACTTAGGAGGCTGAGGCAAGAGGATTGCTCAAGCCCAAGAGTTTGAGGTTGCTGTGAGCTATGATGATACCATGGCACTCTGCCCAAAGTGACAGAAGGAGACTGTCTCAAAAATAAATATATATAAAACCAGACCTGATTTCATTTATGTCACAGATGTCCATCCCACGCTTACAAGCAAAACACCGAAGTGCCTGTTTGATAGGATAAAGCCAAACTCCACCCCTATTCAAGGGACTTTATAGTTGAAGGTTAAAGAGAAGGTTTCATAGAAAAACAACTACCACCATGAGCAGAATATAAGTGCCATAAGACCTACAACATGGGAAAATTAAGGAAAGTTCCATAAATTTGGTAGGATTTGACTGAGGCCTTAACAACAGATAGATGGGGTTTCAACATGTGCAGAAGTAGGAAGAGAGCATCTTTTTCTGAGACAGAGTCTCCCTTTGTCACCCTCAGAAGAGTGCTGTGATCCTCTTGCTTCAGCCTATGGAGTAGGTAGGATTACAGGTGCCCTCCATAAGGCCTGGCTGTTTTTTAGATAGGATCTCACTCTTATTCAGGCTGGTCTCAAGCTCCTGAGATCAAATAATCCACCTGCCCAGCCTCCCAGAGTGCAGGGATTAGAGGCATGAGCCACCACAACCATCCAAGAAGAGAGCATCTTAGGCACAGAGAATAGTGTGGACATGAAGGCATGAAAGTGGGAAAGTTTGAGGCCTAGTTAAGGAAAACTTGAACACCCAATGAGGTTGAAGGACAGGCACAGAAGGGAAATCATGACAAATTGGACTGCAAAAGCCTTGAATTCAGCCCAAGGGCTCTGGCCTTCCAGTTTGGTGGGCAGCAGGCTCTACTGGAGGCTTTTAAGCAGTGGGATGACAGGATCAGAGTTGGACTCCAAGCAGATAGGTGGATGGACTGGAACAAAGAAACACTGGAAGGAGGCCAGGTAAGAGGCAGTTGTCATAATCCTACTCACGTGATAAAGGGCTCAGCCCAGCATGAGAACAGAGATGACAGAGGTAGAAGAACTACAGACAGGGCTAAGTGACAGATTATATCAACTCTTACCCTGTTCCCTCAGATTTCTCCATGCAGAGAGGATTTCAGACATAAGTATAATAACACAGGTGTCCAAAATGCTTATTTGCACAAATGACTAGTGTCCAACAGGAGAAACAGGTCACTGCGGCAGTGTCAAAGGTCATAGGTGTCTCCCCTAACAGGTTTTTGTGGTTTCCCAAACATGAGGAAGGATGTCACTGCACACAGTGGTACATGCATAGTTGAGTCTTCTGAGGCCACAGCTCAATGTGAGCATAACTGCACTTCTGGCTCCTTTTAGTTCTGGGATTGCAGGAATACTCAAATTCTGCAGCTAACCACCTATTCTGTCTGCATCTCCATAGGGCCAGTTGTACACTCTCCTGAATTTATTATCTCACGTCAGTGTGTCCTACTGACCAACCTTGACACCTTTCCTGCCTTGACACTTTTCCTGCTTCAAGCCTCGGACTCCTCTTCTATAATGGACTGAGTTTTGTCCCTTAATACATACACTGAACCCCCAATCCCCAAGGTGACTATATTCAAAAATAGAGACTTTATTGAGGTAAAGGTTAAATGAGGCTGGGCACACTGGCTCACTCCACTTTGGGAGTCTGAGCTGGGAGGATCACTTAAGCACAAGAGTTTGAGACCAGCCTGGATAACATAATGAAACCCTGAAGCTAATTTAAAATTTTTAATTGCCAGTATGGTGGTGCATACCTGTAGTCCAAGCTACTCAGGAAGCTAAGGTAGGTGGATCACTTGAGCCCAGTGGGTCAAGGCTGCAATGAGCCATGATGACACTACTGCACTCTAGCCTTGGCAACAGAGCAAGATCCTATCTCTAAGCAAAATGTTCAAATAAGGTTAAATGAAGTCATAAAGGTAGAACACTAATCCAATAGGACTGATGTCCTTATTAACAAAAAAGAAGAGTAAGAGGCACCAGGGAGGCACTTGCATGGAGAAAAAAGCCACATGAGAACACAGTGAGAAGGCGGCCACCTGCAAACCAAGGAGGGAGGCCTCAGAGCAACCAATCCTTCTGACACCTTGGATAGTGGACTTCCAGCCTCTCAGAGAAATCAATTTCTGTTGTTTAAGCCACTCATTCTCTGGTATTCTATTGCAGCAGCTCTAGCATCTTCTGAATGATGCTGACCACTCAGGCAGGTGTTGGAAAGGGAAGGGGTGGGGGTGGGAGGGAGGGAGTCAAAGGAAACCAAGCTCATGTCTTGGTGACTGGCAGAAAGGCTAGACCAGTAAAAGATAGTGTAGGAATGAGGAATGAGATGACAGTTTGTGATGGGTTTTAGCCATAGTACTTGACAGATCACCATGGGAGATGTTGGGCTGGCATCCAGCTCGGGTACCATCTGCATAGCAGTGCTAGGGGAAGCCCACAGTGACAATATGACAGGAAGCCGGCCAAGGATGAAGCCCTGGGTGATACCGACATCTAAGCAGTAAGAAGAGGAAACAAAAAGGAATAAACAGAAATCAGAAAGTCAAGATTTTACAGTATCATCAAAAGTCAAAGAGTTTCAAGGTAGACTAGTTTCATTCAACAACGCCAAATGCCACTAAAAGACTGAAAACAGAAAATGCCACTTAAGTTTAAAAAATGGAAGTCTAGGTCAAATAAGGAACTAACAAATGCACACTAAGTAACAGAAGCAACGAATATACATCTCAGAGCAGATGTAAGAGTTGGGATAGTGGCCCGAGGGGAAGGGGGATGGTTGACGGATGTGTCTAACATTTTGAAAACTCTCAGCATGTTTGTATATCAAGGTGTGATATGGAGGACACAGAAATCGGGATTAGCCTTCATGAGAATACTTCTCCTGGGGTAAGAAGGGAGTAACAAGAGAAAAGGATAAATAAGGTCACATCTCAACGTCCATCTCTTCTGTGAAGTAGTTGACAAATCAGAAACGTTGAGAATACAGAGCAAACACGGCACACTGAATACCCATGGATCAAACAGGTGAGTCAGTGAAGGCAGCCAGGAGACGACTGGATGAGTGGGTTTCAGACCAGAAGATGACTGTGAAAAAATTACAGGCCGGTGTGCCAGATCTCCCAATTTCTCCAAAGGATCTAGAAATCTAAATTTCTGTAAAATGTCCCCATTTTGAAAATCTAAAAGCTTAAGTTTATAAGGAACCGTGTAAACCAAAACAGAATTGAGCCCCTGGACTGACAGTTTGTGACTATCGGCAAAAGGATTTCCAGTAGCCATAGCATTATTTCACAAATTGGATAAAAATGTATAAGAAACAACTCAGGTTATAATAAATCATTAACTTACAGCTAACTAATCAGCGTGGGTTCTTATGACTTTCTCTCACTGTAATATACATCTAGGAGAAATGGGTACCTTTCTCCCTAAATTAGGATATAACATTTTAAAAACAGAAGGCTGGGCAGTGCCTGTGGCTCAAAGGAGAAGAGCACCGGCCCCATATGCCGGAGGTGGTGGGTTCAACCCAGCCACGGCCAAAAACTGCAAAAAAAAAAAAAAAACCCACAAGGCTACGAGGTGACAATTTCTAGATCAATGATGAGCACCGAGGTGGAGCATCAGCTGGCAGCCACATGAATTAGCAGTGAGAGAAGTTCAGGAGGACAGGACTGCGAGGCTGTTTCAGGGATGGTTCAGCAAGATAAGCTGAGAGGGACAAAAGGACCAAGGAAGCAGTTTCAGAAGCTAAGGGGTTAATATAGGAAAAGTCATCCTAAAAGATCTTTTCGCACAAAAGAGTTTCCAGTAATGAAATTCTAAAGCTGCAATACATGTACGTGAGGGGAGGCTCTATCTTTTTGTTTTCCTCCAGCATTCTACTGTTTAAAGAGCAGAAAGAAAAGGGTGGCCAAGCTTAGTTTTTAATCCTTGTTAACTGTGACTCTGTGGGTGAGTTCCTTAATTCTGAGCTGAAGCTGGAAGTCACCTAGAATAGGAAACATACATGGACATAGTGATGCTCCCTGATGACAGGATGTGCAAGGCATCCCAGCTCGTCTCTGGAGCAGGGAAGTCCTCGCCACACAAGTAATTCATCTCCCCCAAAGCAATGGGAATCCCATTTTTCTGTGAGAACCTTTGAACAGTGTTCCTGGCTTTCTTTTTGAAAACAAGAGATTACAGTCTAAGAATAGGTAGGCCCCTCAATTATCAGCAAGGGATTTTAGCTGCTAAGAAGCCAGAGCTGAAGATTTTGTTCCCTGTGAAACAAAACTCGGATAATAAACTCAAATTTTCCTAGACTCAGTACCACATAAGTCTGAAAGCTAGAAAATTAAAAAACAGAACCAAACGCTGTGTATCAAGGAGGAACATCCAGGGAGCTTTAATAGAACTGCAGGACTAACTTGGCCACAGTCTTCTACCACATGGAGATGAGCTCAAGGGAAGTGAGCCCAAGGAACCAAGGAATAGACAAGAGCAGACGGAACAAGCGAAGGGTCACCTGAGACGCCTGGGCCAGGCATGGACCACGGCAACCAGGGAAGAATAATGAACAGGCTCACTTACCATCATCATCACTGCATTTCCAAAAGATTAGAGAAAGGACAGGGGATCAACAGCACCATCAGTGACAGCCAGGTGCAAAGACCACCACCAGGAAAGCAAGCCCATGTGTTGTTGTCTTTGCCCATCGTCCAAGGCCTAGGACTTAGGTTTTTCCATAAACATGGTAGTCCACACCATTAGTCAGGAGCCCCCTGGACCAACCATCTTATCAAATAATAATTAGGAATCAATTATGTGGTATCAGACTACAAAGAAAATAGCTTCTCTCCACAAGGCGCTCATGAAACCAACACTCAAGACTAAACAGTAAAAACTTAGGACTGCTGGTAAATTATGTTTAACCCTAGTCAGCACAACAGTGGAAGGCTATTTGATTGTATAACTTAGGATGTAACCACAAAGTAAATTATTTCTGTTTGAGGCATAAATGGAGGAAAGGGCAGAGTCTCTCCAGTATCATTCAACCTAGACATTTTTTATTTCCACTGAAGTCTATGCCTATCTGCAAAGCATCTTGAACTCCAGCAAAGGAAAAAGCAACATTTTCAGGAAACTTCATTCTCAGGTATAGATGCACAGTGTACACTTTTAAGGATTGCTATTCCTCCAGCATTTGCATGCATCTATGTAATTAGAAAAGAGTCACTAGACTTTTGTTAAAAAATACAATTGGTGGAAAATGTACAATGGTAAGTCAACAACTATAGAAGGCTGAGAATTCCCTGCAATCATCAGCCGTGATACAAAGGCTTTGCACCCTGTGCCAGCCATGTCTGGCTTCTTTCAAAGCCTGCCACAGGGTTAGAAGAAACCTAACCTATAGTTAGGTTAAAAAATCCTACTATATCTCACCTGGTACTGAGAGATGTCTCTAGCCAGGAAGAGATAATGACAATTCAATTCCATCCTACAAAAATATTTCACCGATAACAGACCCTGTATTTTTTATATAGATCATGTATTTTAGGCCAACTGGATTCCTCCTTTGAAAAACAAGACCTGTGGAAATTAAAACACTCAGGTATATGTACTTTAAATAATTAAGAGAAGCAGGGTCATAAAATATGTATTTGCTTACTATATTTTCCCATGGTGATTGTTACTGTTTGGTTTCAGCTCTAGATAGATTTCAAATGTGAAGAACTCCTGAAAAGCATCCCACTGTGAATTATCTAGGTAAGAGTGATCCCAGGCCCAGTGAATGATTTTTGTCCCTCATTTATGCTAAGGAATGCAATCTGCTTATCTCAAATTGCATTTGGCTGGCCCCAGCCACCATAAATGATATACTTTGTCCCATATGGCAGGACTCTGGGTTGTTATTCAAGACCTTTCACATTCCCATTGCTTATCTGAGAGTGGGAGACAGATGTAGTCAGTACTGGGGAAATAAAAGTGCCTGTGGAGAAAGGACACCCTCGTGCTGCTGCGGGAGCTGGAATCTAAGAACAGCTGGCTCATCCTGAGGGTTGTTTAAGACAAGGGTAGCCCCCTGCCCCGCTGGCATCTGGCTTTACAAGACACTTCAACTTACCTTTCTACCCCCTCCACCCCTCATTTTTCTTCAGCATATCTGAACTATAGAAAGTCTTCCTGCCTGCAGTCCCTCCCAATCACTGTCTCTAGACAAACATCCCAAAACAGTCTCTGAAAAGAAAAAGTCCTTCAAGAAACAAAGTCCAGCCTCTTGGCTCAGACACTGAGGCTCAGCATGACCCAGCCCTGCCTCATGCCCTTGCTCCTTGGCAGGCATCAGCTAGGCTGTGTGTCATGGCACCCAGCCTGCCCTTTGCTCACACCACACGCTCTGCCAGGAATATCGTCCCCACTGCTGACTACTCACTTATTCATGGTAGGTGCTAAGTAGACAATTTTTCCAAGTGAATGGATTCAAGACCTATCCATTTTCAAGGTTCCATCCAAATTTTAGGTTACATGCAAACCTTTCCACGGCCACCAAAGTCTGAAGGTATCACTTCATCTTCTCCATTTTAAATATTATTTATATTTATAAAGTTATATGTAGTATCACCTGTGTAGTATCAGGGCTCAGCCCAGATTAGACACTGTCCTGCCCTTAAAGAGCCCAGAGCCTAGAGAGGAAAGTCACAAAACTTAATTACCAAACAATGGTCTGGGCACCAGAATATTTATACGAGAATGTTTTATTGTTTTACACATTAATTGAGCTACTACTAGATTTTAGGAGCCAGCCTAGGTACTCCTTGTGAGTTATGATTTAATCCTAATTAACAATTTCACAAGGAAAAAAAAAAAAAAGACTGAAAATTTGGTTTCCCATGGCTATTTGGATAAGCAGTCTGAATTCAAGCAAGTTGGGTCTGGGATACTTCCACCGTCTACCATGCCTCGAAACCCTGTAGGGCCTCATGTGTTATAGGAACAGAGATGGGTAGGGAGGGAGGAAGACATCTCAGAAGGAAGAGCACAAGGTGTGTCTAATGAAATGGGAATGGTCCAGAGACACTGGAGCGTGTGTGTATGTGCTGAATGAAAAAAACAGGTTAGGTTAGACTGAAGTGCCTTGGACTCAGTCCTGTAAATTGTGGAGATGGCCTAGTGTGTGTCCTGTGTTCCCAACAAGCTAAGCTCCTGTAAGAGCAGGCACCAAAGCCCTTCTCTGTATTCTCATACCATCCAGGATGCATTGGAGACAACTGGTGGAAGCACATGGGCTTCTCTGGGGCTTTGCTTTTGTGTTCCTAGTGGAACCCCATGGTTCCACCCAGCTTCATGAATACACAGTATTTGTGCCCCTAACCAGGCTTGGAGCCTCAGAATCAATGGCTGCCTAAGGCCAAGAGCAAACTTTCCACAGCTGCCACCAAGTAGGCGGGGTAGGTGCCATCTTTCCCACATACCACAACTCTCACCACTGCCTGAGTGGCTTCATTTCTTGAGGTCATGCACGCTGCAAAGCTGAAGATTATCATAATAGTAGCACTTAAGATGTGCTAGGCACTGTGCATTCTCATTTAATCCTCAGACTGCCTGAGTGGCTTTATTTCTTGAGGTCATGCACGCTGCAAAGTCTGAAGATTATCATAATAGTAGCACTTAAGATGTGCTAGGCACTGTGCATTCTCATTTAATCCTCAGACTTTTAGGTACAAGGTACTATTATACCCATTGAACTGATGAGAAGTAGAGGCTTAGAGGATACAAGCAAGTCTGGTCTGGAATGCAGGTTTCTAATCCCAATGCCCATGCTCTTAACCACTTAGCCACAACACCCACCAGGCAAAAGAGATTAAGGAAAGATCAAAGAAAGGAGTTGCTGAGATCTTAAGACACATCTAGTTCCAGCTTGCTACTCTCAGATTCCTATGCAATGAATGTGGGAATCATTTAACCATGATGTGGCCAGAAAAACCTATTCAACATGAGCAGACTTTAGATGTCCCATGCCAAGTATAAGAGTTCTTCATCTACCCCTCCTAAGAGCACCTTTACCAAAACCACGTGAATCTCGGCCACACTAATTGTTATTTAAGCAAATATCTAAGCATCTATTCCATGCCAGGTATGATTCTAAGAGTTGAGAATACAGCAGGTAATGCGAGGAACAAGATCCTTCTACTCTTGAAGGTTAACATCTGACAAAAGTGACAAGCAGATAAGATGATTTCTGATAAAGTGTATGAAAGGCCCAGAACCTGCAGCTCAGTGGCTAGGGTGCCAGCCATATACAACAGAGTTGGTGGGTTCGAATTCAGCCCAGGTCTGCTAAATACCTATGACAACTACAACCAAAAAATAGCCGGGTGCTGTGGCAGGTGCCTTTAGTTCCAGCTACTTGGGAGGCTGAGGCAAGAGACTCACTTGAGCCCAGGAATTGGAAGTTGCTGTGAGCTGTGATGCCACAGCACTCTATCCAGAGTGACAACTTGAAGCTCGGTCTCAAAAAAAAAAAAAGATGGAGACAGTGGTGGGAGGAGGGAGGCTGATTTAGAAAGTCCTTGCTGGGGAGGCAGCATTTGAATTCATACCCAGCCTTCAAGGTATAGAATCTGCCTTATCCTTGGTGGGCTGAAAAGGACATTAGCAATTTAATCTCAATTCTTCCTTCACCAGCAAGGGAGCAAGTAGAGACTCAATGAGAGGAAAAGATGGGACAAGATCTCCCGACTGCAAGGATGTGTCATCCTACCCTTCTACAGCGCCCGTGGACACATACATTTGAAATGTAAGCTTCTTACTTTGCAACTTTTTTGTATTTTCACCCACAACACCCAGCTATTTTTTTGGTTATTGTTCGGCTGGACTCGAACCCGCCAGCCTCATTGTATGTGTCCAGGGACCTACACACTGAGTATGGGCACTGCCTTTACGTTGTGCCTTTAATTCCCAAAAACATTCTTATTTTCAGGAAACCCTTGGGGAAAGGGAGACTTACACTTGACAGATGATGTAGTTGAGGTTCTAGTTAGCTAAGTGATTTGTCTAGTGACCTGTCACTAACAACTCAGTCAAACCTTGGTTATTTGTGTCCCTAGATGAGGAATAGCTACCTAGCGAATGATCTATAAACACAAGACATCATTCCTAACGACTTCACATTCTGCGGTGAAGAGAACATATGAAAGTTAAAGAGCAGTTCACTTAGTCATAATACACCGACTCAAAGTCCCCTAGTTATTCTCTATAAAAATAAACATGTGATGCTGAGTGACCCAGCAACCATGGCTTGAGGCAGTCAGCCCCCCGTGACTCTGGATACAGACTGCGAGCTGCAGCAGAACATTTTGGGGATTTTAGATGAGGAGACATGTGTTTCATGTTCCTCCTGAGCAGTCAAGAATCTTCACAGCTGGACCAAACCCAGAGCAGGAGTCTTCACAGCTGGTGAACCCTTAAGTCATATTGAAGTCCCTTGATTCTTTTGCTTAGGAAATAAGCTGTTAGTGGTTCTTCCGAAACCTGCCTATGCCACAGAATCATCTGGAAGAGCTTTATAATAAAGATTTTTTTGGATTCACACAAACCCCACAGACTTAGAAACTTAGGAGGCTAGAACCTGTGGAATCTATATTTTAAAATCCAGGAAGCCTTGAAATTCACTGGTTTTTCTCTTTTATTAGTACTATAATGTGTGACAGGGGAGACATCTTTTTTTATTAAGCAGTGAGAAAGTTAGGTTGTATCATTTAAGGGCAGCTTCCAGAAGAAATGTGTCTCTAACAGCCCAGGTCCTTACATAGTAGAAAGGTCCTGGGAGTCTCCTCCTGGTGATCTGTGAGGTCTGTGGTCTCACCCCCTGTGGCTGCACATCCAACCCACGTACAGCCCTGGGAGAGCTTTTGGGTTGTTTTTGTTTTTGAGGCAGAGTCTCACAGTGTCAACTTGGGTAGAGTGCCGTGTGTCAGCCTATCTCACAGCAACCTCAAACTCCTGTGTTCCAGAGGTCCTCCTGCCTCAATCTCTGAAGTGGCCAGGACTACAGGCACCAACCAATGCCTGGCTAGTTTATTCTATTTCTAGTAGAAAAGGGGTCTCACCCTTGCTAAGGCTGGTCTCGAAATTCTGATTTCAAGAAATCCACCTGCTTCAGCCTCCCAGAGTATTGGGATTATAGGTGGAAGCACCATGCCCTACTGCCTGAGAGAGCTTTCTCTGAGATTGGTTTCCCAATACCTTTGTGAAGCAGCCCTTCACCTGCAAGCCCTTCACCTTCGTCAGGTAGGTCTCCAGCAGAAAAAGATCTGAGAGTGTGGACAATCCCTCACTGCCCCCACCCCATTCAGTCTCCCAGCCACCACCAAAGAGGCCTGACTCCTCCCTATGGGCCTATCATCTGTCCTTACTTTCTGGCTCGGAAAAAGGAAAAGAAAGAAGTTGGTGCAGGCACAGGTGGCCGGTGGCCAGTGCCCTCGGGGGACACAGAGCGGTTCTTACCTGTATCAGGAAGGAAGAGGAGCTGCTCTGTTCACTGGGGACCTCGTCTCTGTTGGCGAGCACTGGTCTTGGAACTCACTGGACTTTGAACAAAGATTGATTTAAAAGCTGATGTATTTACAGGGATGTGAGTTCAAGTGACCTCTGTCCCGCCTGCTGCCAGCTGGCTGGGCCCTGAGCTGGAAACTGACAAACCCTCAGCAACCCCAGTGTTGTGGCTCACCGGCCTGAGTGTGGGGGCCAGGATGACACTTACAGCCTGCTGCTCCCAGAGTGAGGGGGGACAACAGGGGACAAGGCCACTGGCTCCTGGGCCCTCTCCCTTAGGTAGATGCTCTGGTCATGCCCAGACTACCCCCAGTCCCATCAGGACCCTTACTTCCTCCCATCCCAGGGGGAGGCCAAGGACCATCACACACCAAGGCCTTCCTGGGGAGCAATGACCTGTACACCTCCCACCCAGTAGCCAGCCAGTGGGCCCATAGCCCCAGGAAATGGAGCACAGACCCCGAGCCCACCTGCATCCCCACCTCCACCCCAGGAGTGCTTACTTGCTCAGCTAGCAAAGCCCGAGGCCTGCGTCCCAGGCCTCCTTACGTGCTCTCCCCTCTCCTTTTGTCGTCTCTGTCTCACCGGAGGGTGCTGTTTCTTATGGTGCTCCAGACTTCTGATGATTGTCTTCCTCTTCACATACTCAGAGCCTCTCAGGTGAGCCCAGTAAGGTTTGGGAAGGCATTTTCACAAGTGCCTCTGCCCAGCCCCAGCTGTGGCCAGCAGCTGACCCCCATCAGCAGCACCCACGCACACGAATCCAGCACCGGGCTTCTCACCGACCTGGATCCTCAGCCCACATTGCAAATCAGGGCAAGAGCTTGCTCCAGGCAGTGAAGCAAAGCGAACCAGATGCAAGGACTGGGTGGCCTCACCCCTCCTCCACCCACACTGGAAGAGACACCTGTCTTTGCTGGACCTTGGCTTTGTCCCCAACAAAGGCATGACCTGAGCCAATGGGTATATGGTTTAAAATGACAAACATCTGAGCAGCTTCCTCACACCAGGTCATCTCTCTCTTGAGGGTATGCCCTCTTGGCCTCCTGTCTACCTTTCGGAGCAGAAGGGTAAAATGGGAAATTCTGGATTCAGTATCAGAACACCAAGTTCAAAATCTGACTTTGCCACTTCTTAGGGTTTGATCTAGAGTGTTTCATTTTTATCAGAAGCTCACCTTCATCATCTATAAATAGTTGTTATATTGCTTTTAGATTTTTTTTTAACTCATGTTGAAATTTATTTATTTATTTATTTATTTATTTATTTTGAGACAGATCCTCAAGCTGTCACCCTGGATAGAGTGCTGTGGCATCACAGCTCACAGCAACCTTCAACTCCTGGACTCAAGCGAGTCTCCTGCCTCCACCTCCCAAGTATCTGGGACTACAGGCACCCGCCACAATGCCCGGCCATTTTTTGGTTGCAGCCATCAGTCTTGTTTGGCGGGCCCGGGCTGGATTCGAACCCGCCAACTCAGGTGTACTTGGCTGGTGCCTTAGCCCGTTGAGCCACAGGCATTGAGCCACAGGCGCCGAGCCATAGAAATTTTTTATATCAAGTCAAAATATCCCTCGCCTCTACCTCATGAAGTCCAGTCCTCACTCTGCATAGCAGCTCATCAAACATCTGAAAGCTGGTGTATCCTTATAAACCTTCTTTTCTCTGAATTCTATAATTGTCCCTCATTCCATAAAGTGATCTGTCTATGCAATTATTTCAAAACTTCTCATGCTGGACCTAGCTAATTTGCAAATTTCCCTCTTAAAAACCAGTGCCTAATAAGGAAACTTTTTTAAGGTGAGAGAATTGTTATATATCTTCAGTATTAAGGTGGCTACACAATTGTCTATAATTACCAAAATTTGATGGGTTATATTGCAAGTAAGTGATTATTTAGGTTTTTGTTTGTTTTCTGTAGAGACAGTCTCACTTTGTCGCCCTTGGTAGAGTCCCACGGCGTCACACAGCTCACAGCAACCTCCAATTCCTGGGCTTAGGTGATTCTCTTGCCTCAGCCTCCCGAGTAGCTAGGACTATAGGCGCCCACCACAATGCCCGGCTATTTTTTTGTTGCAGTTTGGCCCGGGCCGGGTTTGAACCCACCACCCTTGGTATATGGGGCTGGTGCCCTAACCACCGAGCCACAGGTGCCGCCCAAGTGATTACTTAATTTTTAAAGAAAAAAAATCTAATTCAGTAAAATTTATTCTTGAAAGTTCTAAAATGAAAAAAGTTGGGTGAGAAAAATAAAAAGACAGCTTTAGCCTCATAGTGAAGCTATTTCAAGAGGCTTCTCAGAACCAACCTTCCATTACAAACGCAGATGGAACAAATAATCACAAGTCTTCACACCCCTGGAAATAAAAGAGGCCTTGAAATGCAGAGAAAGTATTTGTTCAAAATTAAATAAAAATGAGCAATGGCAAAACTCTTTCCTGGTAGGATGTTCTACTGAATTGAGATTTGTTCTCACTGAAATTTGAATTTTAAAATATCTTACAACTATAAGTGGATCTGATTTGATTAATCAAAGCAGAGTGAGTCACTTTACTGAGTACATAGATGTAGACATCAATGAGGAAGAAAAATGACATTATCCAATATGTGCCAAGTGAGACTTTATGTCTACTACTCTGTTTAAACTTCACCACCAGCCTGTAAGATAATATCCACTTTACAGATAAGAGAGCTTAAATTCATCTGGTTAATTATCTTGTCTGACTTGCAGGACTGCAGCCCCAGCATTAGGTCACAGCCTGCTGTCCTCTGAAGTAGTGTTGTTTGCCTCTATGACAAAGCTCTCCTTCCCTGGAGGAGCTCAAGCAGAGACTGAGGATGATCTGTGACTCAGGTTACAGAAAGATGTCCTGGGCCAGGCACGGTGGCTCACGCCTGTAATCCCAGCACTCTGGGAAGCCAACCTAGGAGGATCCCTTGAGTCCAGGGGTTCTAGACCAGCCTGAGCAAGAGTAAGATCCCATCTCTACAAAAAATAGAAAAATTAGCCTATAGTCCCAGACACTTGGGAGGCAGAGGCAGGAGGATCACTTGAACCCAGGAGTTTGAGGTTGCTGTGAGCTAGGCTGATGCCAGGGCACTCCTAGCCTAGGCAACAGAGACTCTGTCTCAAAAAAAAAAAAAAAAAAATCCTGCATTGTCAGGGAGATTGGAGTAGGTGATTTCTTGGGTCCGTTTCAACTCGAAGAGTCTATGATCCTAAATACCATGGGTATTAAGGAGACTCTCCCCTTGACTGTGTAGTATAAGTACTAGTGTCTGTGTAGAAGGCATGTAGCTAAGAATTATGAGTGTGGTCTTTGGCATGAAACAGATGCTGATTTGAATCTTACGTCTGACACTAAAACCTTTGTATTTTATTGTTGTGAGCTCAAGTTTGTCTGGGGTTTATGGGAACCCTTGGCAGCCTGGGTGGAGGATTTTCTTTTGGTTTTGTCAGAAAGCACTCCTACATATTCCTGGAACTGTGAGGAAGGACACTAACAACCTGGGGCCAATTTATATTAATTACTTGCCTTGGTTTTCTGGATCATGCAAATAATTAATGCCAGTTACAACCTCAGGTTGCTCCTTCCCCAAGGCAGATTTGTGGCTGGCAATTTGCAATAAAGAATTCTTTTTTCTTCCTAGAGTTACTAGGCCAAGAGAGATCTGTTTATCATAGTTATACAGGGTAGCCATACAGTTCACATGCACTTTATGGCCACCTTGTATATTGTTTACTCATTATTTTCTATCTTGCCTTTACCAAAATATATTATAAATTCTCCAAGGGCAGGGATTTGTATTTTTATCCCTATATTCTAAGTGCCTGGAATACAAACCTAGCATATAGTAAGCGTTCCAAAAATGTTACTGAGTGAATAAATGGATATGCTTTTTTGCCAGTGGGGCTGGTTTTTAGCCCACCCTTTCACTGAGAATATGGGGTAGGGTCTCAATTCCTAGGCCTTATCTCCTATCTGAAGGTGACCCTGGGAAAACAAACTGCTTGGTTACTGGTTTTCAGCTCTCTCTTCATGTTTTGGCCTAAGAGATTTATTTTCCTTTATTATAAGCTCAACTATCTATTTGAAATAAATGTTTGATATGTTTTACTCAGTATTTCTATGAACTTTATAGAGGGAGGGTTTTTAAATTATCACTGCCAGAAATGATTCTGCCACTTCATAGTTACTTTGCCTTTCAAAGATCCAGCGTTTTCATCTATAAAATATAGATAACATGACAACCTCAGAGGATTGCTCAGAGATTTAAGAAAACATTTGTAGTGTTCAGACCTGGAAATGTATAGTACATACATTATCATTTTTTCATGAATAGGTCCTCTTAATTTATGCACACACATTGTCCAAACAGGCTTATGAAAATACATGGGCTAGAAGAACAGAGTGGGCAACCCAGGAGTTTGGGATATTTGTGGGCATCATGAACGGCATTCTCGTCTTTTTACAACCCAGCATTTTGTGCAACTGGTCAGAAAAAGAGAACTAGAAAGACTTGAACAAAGTGGTGGTTACATGGGTGTTTATGATTAATTATTCAGTTGTACATTTTTATGTACTTGTTCTGTGTACATATTATGTTTGATTAGGAGGTTAAGAAGTAAGGAATTTTAAATAATGCGTGTATATAGCATCCTGGAGTAAGAATCAGCAGCTCCTCAAGGCTGCAAGTAACTTCCCTGAGAGGTTCAGGTTCAGAAGTTTCAGCTACACTGGGCCCTCCACAGTCTATTCAAAAGTACAAGTGATCGGCTCGGTGCCCATGGCACCAGCCACATGCACCAAGGCTGGTGGGTTCGAGGCTGGCCTGGGCCAGCTGAATGGCAGTGACAGCTGCAATAGAAGAGTGGCTTGGCATTATGGTGGGTGCCTGTGGTCCCAGCTGCTTGGGAGGCTGAGGCAAGAGAATCACTTGTTCCCAGGAGTTTGAGGTTGCTGTGGGCTGCGACGCTACAGCACTCTGCCAAGGTTGACATGATGGGGCTCTGTCTCAAAAAAAAAACACAGAGGGGATCCACATCATGCTGGTGACCTCCTAAGCCATCTTATCAAGAATCTCCTCTCCTCAATTAAAAAAAAATTTTAATGATGGGACTTTGTCTCAAAAAAAAAATAGAGGGGATCCACATCATGCCGGTGACTTCCATGTGGTATACCTGAGCCATCTGATCAGGAATCTCCTCACCCCAATTAAAAAAATTTTTAAGATGCGCATAACAAAAGAATTTACCATTTTAACCATCACCGAGGGCACAGTTCAGTGGTATTAAGTATGTTCACATTATTGTGTAACCATCACCATCATCCATCTCTAGAACTTTTTCATCTTCTCGAACTGAAACTCTTGCCTATTGAATAATAACTTTTGGTTTCTCCCTCTCTCCAGACTCTGGAAACCACCTTCCTACTTTCTGTCTCTATGAATTTATCTATTCGAGGTACCTCGTGTAAGTAGAATCCTATAGTATTTGTCCTTTTTGTGACTAGACTATTTCACTTAGAAAATGTCTCCAAGGTATATCCATGTTGTAATACACACTTGTGTCAGAAATTCCTTCCTTTTGAAAGCTAATAACTGAAGGTATGTATTTACCATGTTCTATTTATCTCTTCATCCATCCTTGAAGGGGTTGCTATTACCTTTTGGCTATTGTCAAAAATGCAGCTATAAACATGCACGTACAAATATGTGCTCAAGTCCTTTCAGTTCTTTTGGATATTTGCTCAGAAGTGAAATTGCTGAATCATATGTTTAATTTTTTAAGTCCCTTAAAAATAATGTTTTCCACAATATTTGGCACTATTTCACATTCCCATCAGCAATGCACAAGGGTTTCAATATCTTTACATCTTCATGAACACTTGTTATCTTATGTTTTTCTAATGGTGGCCATCCTGATGCATTTAAGTGACATTTCATTATGATTTTGATTTGCATTTCCCTAAAGATTAATAATATTATGCAACTTTTCATGTGCTATTGGCTGTTATATCTTCTTTGGAGAAATGTCTATCCAGTACTTCATCCATTTTTTAAAACAAGTTGTTATGTTGTTATTGGCTTGTATCACCTCAATTTTTTGAGTATGAAACAAAGACCCAGAAAGATAAAGTAACTTAGCCAAGTTCACTCATGGGAGAGCCATGGCTAAAACCCTGTACTTCTGTTTCAATGGCCAATATTTTCTCTACTACACAGACTGATAGGAACCATCCCTGGTATCCCCAAATTTTTACTCCAACTTCAGATCCGATGGTCCCAGCATGACCTTGCCTTTTTTAGCAGCTCATTAACTTACTCCAAACCTGGCATTTTAAGCTCCAGTGGTTTCCTGTCCCTGTCGAGAGTCACTGTTTATGACTCTTCCCTATGTTACTCTGGCCTCATCTACCACCTGAAGAGGCAGCCTGTATAGTTTGCATAGCTGTGAAAGAATTTATTAGGGCCAGGGTCCAGATGCAAGACTGAGATAAATGTTTTACAGCACGGTAATGGGCGGGAGAAGAAGTACTACCACTCTGCTTTGCTGCAGCACACACTGTGGCCCTACACGGTTGCTGATTAGAACTCTCTAGGTTTCTTCCATAACCAGGTGTCAAGGACAGGGGACTCCTAAGGAACCCTGGAGAGCTGTGAATTATTAACACATGCAAGCTGGCTGCAAATGATATTTAATCATTTTCCCAAAAGAAAAACTAAGGCACAAAGCAAGAACATGTCATGTTCTGGGTTTCTGAATGTTCCAAGGCCTGGGTACTCTTACAGTGTGGGTTAAAAGTGTGTGTGATTGCCCCTTTCTGAGAGATACAGAAATGACCAGTGATCCTTGGGAAGTTTGGACCCTGTCTTAAAGGGCCAGCTTCTCAAGGGCCCACAGATGGACAAGCTAGGTAACAGGAGATGAGCAAGGCAAGATCCAGGGGTCTCAAGAGCACAGCTTCAGCCTGACCTCAGCCCTCAGAGACAGCAAGGGGACCATCCCATCCGGAGGCAACAGGTCAGTGAGGAGGAATAAGAAGCAGTGTAGTGTCCCGAGTCTATGGCATGACTGAAAGACATTTCCGCCTGAGAATGTCACCTCCATCAGAGCAATGCCATTGTCCCGGGTATTTCAGCTTCAAGGGCAAACTCATTATGCCCCCTGTCTCTGCCACTGCTGACAATTCTAACATCAGGAAGAAAGCAATGCTCATCTTCATTGTCCACTGAAGAAGCCCGACTCAGGATGAGGATGGTCTCATCTGAGTCTTCTTAGGGCAGAGTGCAGTGCCCAGGCCAGCCAGCAGTAGCAGGGAGAGTGTCCTTCACCAAACTCTACCTTTTACTTTCCTCTGGATCAACTAGAAATATCCAGGGGGGCAAAATGTTAAACCTTTGATTCAAAGAAGTAGGCATCAAGGAAGACCTGGGGTCCTGGTGCCTGGGAGAAGGGTGAAGAGGAATAGACATCTCCAAGTGTAGGCAACCAGTTTCCCTAGCAGAGCAGCCCAGTGCTGGGAGCCGCTTGGTGCGTGTGTGCTAGGGAGGTGCTGAGCAGAGAAGGATGAGGGATCTGAAGCTGCAGGGCCACATGTCCCATTACTTCGGTATCCAAGAGGCAACGTGGCCCTGCTCTGGAGAAAAGAGTTTTCACCCTGTTATTCACCTAGCACCCTGTGGTGGTAGCGGGGAGCCCCAGCCCACAGGACAGTTAGAGCTGTGATGGCCATATCTGCCACCACACTGCTGTGTCCTGGAGGAACTGTGCAGAAAGCAGTGTAAAGAACAGGTGGCACTGTTCAAGCCAGCAGCCCCACAGGCCTGGCCTCCCATCCCCAGGAGGCCTGGTTGCAAAGGAACCTGGTATCCTCTGACCAGGAAGGGATGAGGCAGACTCTCCAGGACACTTCAATAATTTGGGCAGACAGATCTTCTCTGACATCTGTTTATGAGTGCAGAACTTGAGAATCCCTAATGAGCCCTTCACTGCAGCTTGAAAACTAGAATGGAGGCTGAGAGAGACAGTCTTCCCAGGGCCTGCCTTGAAGCCTGAAGCCTCGTCCCTGTCTCCACAATAAACAGCTCTGGCCCCCTCTGCATATATTACCGGGGACTCTGGGCAAAAGGCCAGCAGCGATAGTGGCTCGGGGTTGGGGCTAAAATACCTACACAGTTTTGTTCTACATGCCCTCTGGCCCTGAGACTTGGCTTCCTTCTAGGAAACTGTTGGATATACCAGGTGTCAGTTCACCCTGAGGCCCCCTTCTCCAGGGAGAAGCTGGCCCTCCCACCAGGCCCCTAGAGCCCCTGATGTGCTTTCTCTGGGCCACTGATGCTGCTCACCAACGCCACAATAGTCACACGGGTGAGCCCTGATGCAGGCCAAGGTCAGGGGGGGTCTCCTGGCCCACATCACAAACTCACACGCTAAGAGCCTCTTGTGGACATAGTCAACGGAGCTACGAGGGAAAATGGGACAGGATACCACATGGACACACTGTCTGGCATCTTCATTGCCTAAAGTCCAAGATAGTTGAGTGAAATGTGGATGTAAAAGTGACCTTTGGCTGCAGTTAACAGACTAGATGCTGGCTAGGTGGAGGCAGGTGGCAGGGCTGAGCCGCACATCTGAGAAGGGAGTTCAACAGGCTGGACTCTTCAGAGGAAAGGGGCAAGGACAAAGGAAACACTGAAGCCATGGAACCACTGACACTACCATAATGGATAATTGAAGAAACTGGAGATATTTAGCCCAGAAAGGAGAAACATTGGAAATGTTTGATCAGCTTTCTTCAGGGATTTGATTAAAAAAAAAAAAAAAAAGCTAGGTAACAACACTGGCCCACACTGCTGAATGCTTCGTATGTGTTGTGCGTCATGCTCTGATATAGTTTTTGTCATGCTCTCCAAACATCAATCCTATGATATAAGTGCCGTCATTACTACCACTCTACCATGGAGGAAAAGTTGGGTGACTTGCCCAAGGTCACGCAGTAAATGGTAGAGTGAGGATATGAACCCAGCCAGCCAACTCCTGTGTCTGTGCCTTAACCTCCATCCATGGACATGTCCTTGGTGAGCCCTCAACAGAACAGTGGCTGAAAGTGAAGGGGAGACAGGTCTGAAGGCAACCTGAGGTGGGGGTGTTCAACAAGGACTGCTGGGTGGTAGTGAGCTACACAGCACTAGAGAGATCCAAGCAGAGGATGCAGGTGGTGTAACCTAGAGCAGTTTGCCAGGAATATTACAGCAGCAGCAGCACCTGGAACTTGGTAGGAAAACAACTTCTTGGACTTCACCCCAGACTTACTACTGACTCAGAAACTCTGCGGGTGGGCCCAGCTATCTGTATTTTCACAAGCCCACCTGATGATTCTAATACATTCTAAAGGTGGAAAACCAGTGACATAGAAGCTTCTGTACACTTCCAGGGACTGGATTAGATAACTGCTGAGTGCCTTCCACTTCTGACACCCCAGGGTTCTACACAAGTAAGATAAGCATGTAACTCAGTATCTATCCAGTTTTCTTCTTCTTCTTTTCTTTTCTTTTTTTTTTTTTTTGAGATAGGGTCTCACTACGTCGCCCTGGTAGAGTCCGTGGCATCATAGCTCAAGCAACCTCAAACTCTTAGGCTAAAGCAATTCTCTTGCCTTAGCCTCCCAAGTAGCTGGGACTACAGGTGCTCGCCACAACACCGGCTATTTTTTGGTTGTAGTTGTCATTGTTGTTTGGCAGGCCTCGGCCAGATTCGAACCTGCCAGCTTTGATGTATATGACTGGTACCCTAGCCGCTTAGCTATAGGCGCCAAGCCTTCTTCTTTCTTTTTATGTTGAATATTTGTTCTTCATATCTCAAAAAAAATGACAATTGCTAAATTGCATAACTAGACTCAGTTACCTTATACATTCAAAGGCATGTTGGCTTAAATCTATAATTTCAGTATTTTAGGAGGCAGGAGGATCATTTGAGTTCAGGAGTTTGAGACCAGCCTGGGCAACATAGCAAGTCCCTGTCTCATAAAAACTTTTTTTTTTTTAATTGGGCCAACCACAGTGACTCATGCTTATAATCCTAGCACTCTGGGAGGCCCAGGTGGCAGGATTTCTTGAGGCCAGAAGATGGAGTCTGAGTAAGAACTAGATCCCATCTCTACAAAAAAACAGAAAAATTAGCCGGATGTGGTGGCACATGCCTGTAAGTCCTAGCTACTCAGGAGGCTGAAGTAGGACTGCACAGGATTTTGAGGCTATAGTGAGCTACAATAATGACACTGCACTGCAGTCTGGGCAACAGAGTGAGAGACCCTGTCTCTAAAGAAAAACGAAGGTCCACAGGATAAGTATTAGGGAGGCTATGTATGACCAGAAGGCAGCTTATATTCCAGCTACTCCATTGCTTCATTGGTTTCCAAAGAAGTCCCCTAAGTCTCTCCTTCTTATTGGTTCATCTTGTTTCTCTAATCCTACCATTGGAAATCCTACCTTTTCTAAAGGCTCAATTGAATGTCAAGTGCCTAACAGTGTCTGCTCCACAGGGGCAGAGTCCCTTCCTTCCTCCCATCCTTCTTTCCTTCCTGGGTTTTCTCTCATTTCCTGGGTACTTATAGCTCTTGGCACATTCTGCCCTGTGTCTTGAGAACGTGGGCCTCCCCCAACAGACCATGCTCTCTTTCAGAACAGGACAGTCTCAGTCATCAGCAGCCTCCAGTGCCTGGCACACAGTAACGTTCAGTGAAGATTGATCAAAAGCAGCATTAGAACTATGTATGCAGCTGTTTGCAAGATGGATGAACATTGCATGACAAGTAAGAAGGAAACCCACTGTGATTCAGCCTAAAGCTTTGAGGTCTTTGCAGAACTTTGAGGTTTTTGCAATAACCTGCACAGATACAATTGTGTTTGCTAATACTCAGATGGCCCCACCTCACACCCCACAGCTCTGGTTAGCTTTAACACCTCTTCATGCTCACGATAATCAGTATAGCCCCTGGCAATGAGAAATGCTGCATGCCCTCATAGCCAACCTTTGGAAAGTATCATCCAGGACCACATATGGACAAGTCTCCAGTTTAAGGAACAGAGAAGTCATACATTTAATCACTCTCAAAGAGACAGCAAATACAGATACTGGCAGACCAGAAACCAGGCCCCAGGTTAGCAGTTTATGTCTGTGGATCCTCATGTCCTGTGACCAGGATGGTAGTGAGAGACTCCCCTTCTCTACATGGGTTCCCGTCACCATACTCCTAGAATGGACTCGTTCTGCTGTGAAAGCTAAACATTCTGATGGAATGATGAAACATGTCTGATGTCTGTCTCATTGGACAATGGCTTCACTGGGGCGAACTGGGAGTGCTCAAACCCCAGAGCACTTTACTATTTTTAGGGCTACAGAGTACTTAAATTACAGGAATAACAAGACAGAGAGAAAATCTAGATTAGTCATAGAAAATTTCTCCCAACCGTCCCCACTCTTCTTGAGCTCCTGAATAGCCTGGCACTTGCTAGCAACCATGACAGGTGTTTGCTCCAGAACCACGGGGTTTCCTATTATGCTGGGTCCCCTGGCACTGGACCCGGCCCAACCTTGTGGGACTCAGAGCCCAAAGCTTCTAATTCTCAGACCAATTCTCTTACCATCCAAATGGTACAACCCTAGAATTAGGAATAATCATTGTAATCTCCCCAGCCATCACTGACCAAGAAGAAACACAACAGAATACAAATGAGTAAGGAGGCCTGGCATGGTGGCTCACACCTGCAATCCTAGCACACTGGGAGGCCAAGGTGGGAAGATCACTTGAGCTCAGGAGTCTAAGAGCAGCCCAGGCAAGAGGAAGACCCCATATGGCTAAATAGAAAATTAGCCAGGTGTTGTGGTAGACACCTATAATCCCAGCTACACAGGAGGCTGAGGCAAGAGGATCTCTTGAGCCCAGGTGTTTTCAGTTGCAGTGAGCTATGAGAGCTATGATGTTATCACTGCACCCTACACATTGACAATTCCCATCCTTCTTTCCCTTCAGCCAGGAGCAGCTCTGTTGTCTTTCCTACCCCTATCAAAACCCTAAGAAAAAAAGGAAACTCCTGGACTCAAATAATCCTTCCACTTTGGCCTCCCAAATCATTGCACCTGGCCCATTTGGTATCTCTCTTTATACTTTGTCCTTTTATCTTCTAGTTATTCTATTATCAGTCCTACTCTTATTATGAATTACCAAACAAAAAAACTTTGTCTCCCAGGGTAAAAAACAAAAACAAATTTAAGGGGTATTTTTTTACTCAGTCCTCTCAGCACTTTAGTCTATTTCTAATACAAAAAAGAAAGAAAGAAAGAAAAGGAGAAAGAAGAGGAGGAGGATGTACAAGAGAGAAAGGAGAAAAAAAAAACCACAGGGGAGGGGGGCAATAGAGGAAAGAGGGGTAGGAAGACCTCTAACTGCTAAAAACCCACTCTGTGGTTTTCAAAGAGTAAATATAATAGTCCTGAAGGCATGAGCAATGTTCAAAGTGGGGAGAGAGGATTTTTACAAGACCAAAGAACAATTTGAGGGCTGAGAGCAAGAAAGAAGAACTTCTATCTTGAGGTAAAGAGGTCTATGGGGGACCTGGGGTCTGGGAAGAGGATGGGATGGTTGACAGAACTGCTCAGGTGAGGACAGGTCTAGAGTGTAGCAATGTGATCACAGCTCACTGCAACCTGGGACTCCTGGGCTCAAGTGATCCTCCCACCTCAGCCTCCTGGGTGAGTACTAGCTGGGACTGCAGGTGTGTGGGGCCACACCTGGCTAAAACTTGTTTCTTGAAGGGAAATGTCCTCTGCCCTCAGGAGCCTGGGGGAGAGAAGGTCATTTATACCAGCTGGGCTGGCGTGCTCATACTCTTCTTCCCAGGGCTTTCAGGAGTCCTGGCCCCATTCTGACATTCCTCAAATGAGAAAGAGCCATGCCACACTGTCTTCACAGGAGGGAAAAACAAGCAAGTACCTTGACAGAGCCTCAGTCCCTTATGCTGTTCTAAATCCTTCAGGCTTCTGGGGTTCAGTGCTCCTGTGGGGACAGGATGGGGGAGTAAAAGGCAAAGGGTCATTTTCATAAATAAAAAGGAGATAGAGAATTACTGGAGGAAAGTGACCATAGTTTGGATCAACCCTCTGCTGGAGCCCTCAGGGCTGGGCTGAGAAAAGCCCCAGGGCACCACCGAGCTTGGAGCTGGTCCTGGGAGGCAGCTCTGAGGAGAGCTCCTGTCCCTGGTGTGTGCTCTGGGAGTGGGAAAAGAAGGAGACTTCTAGTTATGGGCGTGTTTTTAGCAGAGTAAACCTGAAAATTCTAGGGTGAAAAAAGGTGGTTTAGAGCTCATTTTCCCCAAGTACTAGAGTTATGCACTTCGGTAGAAAGACCTTTTGCTTAAGAATCAGGAAACCTAGTTGCCTCAGTTTTCCCTAGATGCAAAATGAGTTCTTAACCACGGGTCCATGGACTTCCCCGAGGTCCATCACTAGATTGGTTCATAGGATCTGTGAATTTGGGGGAGAAATACATCTGTATTTTCATCAATCTTTAATTGAAAGTTAGCATTTACTTCAACCAAGGATGGAGGTAATGAGCTAAATAGAATTTGCCATCAATAGAAATCACAGATATTTCCAAATGTCATTACAGTTTTTATAGATTTCTCCACATGTCACTTACACTCATCTTCTTCTAACGTTTTGACAACTGTCCTGTTATAATGTGTTTTCTTTCTCACCCTATGTATTTAATTTTTTTTTTTTTTTTGGTAGAGACAGAGTTTCACTTTCTCGCCCACTGTAGAGTGCTGTGGCATCACACAGCTCACAGCAACCTCCAACTCCTGGGCTTAGGCGATTCCCTTGCCTCGGCCTCCCGAATAAGGTGGGACTACAGGCGCCCCCCACAACGCCTGGCTATTTTTGTTGTTGTTGCAGATTGGCATGCTAGGTTTTTTTTTTGGGGGGGGGGGTTGGGGGTTGTTTTTTTTTTTCCAGTTTTTGGCCGGGGCTGCGTTTGAACCTGCCACCTTCGGTATATGGGGCCGCCACTGAGCCACAGGCACTGCCCTTTATTTTAATTTTTTAATGTTATCCTGAGAGGAGCTCCACATGCTTTATTTACTCTGAGTTTCTTTGCAGTTCTGTGGGGGATCTGTATACAGAGGCGTTTGTGGAGCTCAGAGCTGACCTTCCAGCTCCTCTGCCAAGTTGGAGTTCAGCTTTGGTGGCAGATAAGGGAATCTCTTCCTTACTATCTTGTCGCCAGCAGCAACCATCACTCCCCGACCCCCCCAGAACTCTTGAAAAAAGCTTTATGTGTCATTTAACTATCTTGATATTCCCACGAGACAGCATTAGACACAAGAGGAAGGTGAGGCTGAGCAAGGTTAAGTAAGTAACGTGCCTCCACGCGAAGGTTGGATTTGAAGCCAGGAGTCTACGCAGCTCAGGACCGCCCCACGACGGAGCCTGGACTTAAAGAGGAGGGCTACCTGCCCTGTGCAATCTCTTACCCAGACGCCTCCCCAGCCTGCGAATCCCCAGGCCGCCCCCCCCCCCCCCCCCCCGCGCCGCGCCGGGGGGCGGCCGGCGCGTCGGGGGGGGGGCGGGCCCGGCTCTGGGGCTCCTCACATTTTATGGGCGAGAGGAGACCTGCTTCTGGCTGGTAGTGGGCCCAGAAAGTTCCTAGACTTTCCACCCCCACCCCCTCCCCGCCACTGAGGGCCCCTTGCTGCTGTAGTGCAGACTTCGACTCCAGGACCACCAGACCCCCATCTTCCCCCATCCCCCATCGCCACTCCTAGTTTAGGCTTTCCTGGGCCAGGTCCTGTGCTCCTAGCGACACAAGGGACAGAGGCAGGACCCAGGAACCGCGGAGAGGGTGGAGGGCCACCACTGACTGCAGCCGAGGGCAGCTCCCTCTGGCGGTCAAGTGTGGTGTCAGCAGTACCCGCTCTGCAGTGTCCGCCTGCTCCACGGGCGCTCCCCATCCCAGGCACCAAGGTCATTTCTTCCAAGAGCATCTTTGCCCTATGGCCCCGCCGGCCCCAGCCCTGCTAAGGGGTCCACGGTGGACTTACACGCTGTGCTGCAACTCGGCCCTAGGCACCACGAGGCCCGACCACTTCTGCAGAGTGACTGGCGGCGTCAGCGCCTCAGAGCCGTCTGCCTGTCCCGCTCTCCCACTGCGCCGCTCCCCTCTCATCTCGCTGCACCAGGACACATGCCTGGAAAAGTGACACGGCCTTCTCCACATTCATCACGACCTAGGGCAGACCCAGGATTGCAAGCCAGATCTCCCCAGCCCGCCTCACTTTAATTCTTCCACTAGGTCCTTCAGCAGTGGCTCCCCAAAGGCGGCAAACATCTGCCAAGGGCCAACTCTGCTACAATGTCGCAGCCCTTCCAGATCTCTCATTCAGAATATCTCCTTTCCTATTCCTTGATATATAATCGCTTCTCGGCCTTTTGGCTAAGATCAAGTGTAGTACCTATTCCTTGATATACTTTAGGACCTTATTGTCCTTTTTAGCACAGTTCTTGTGTTGAGCTGTGTACGAAAGGGTTGGGTGGCTGTGAGCAGGGTGACAAGGGGAACTCCAAGAGAAAGACTCTCATAACCTGGCTTGAAATCCTAGTTCCCCAGTTAAAAGCTGTGATTCTGGCCGCAGTGGGGTGGCTCACTCCCTAATCCTAACACTCTAGGGAGGCCAGAGGCAGGAAGACTGCTTGAGCTCAATTCAGACCAGTTTGAGCAAAAGTGAGACCCTGGGGTGAGCAGGGTGACTCAGGCCTGTAATCTTAGCACTCTGGGAGGTTGAGACGGGTAGATTGCTTGTGTTCAAAAGTTGAAGACTAGCCTGAGCAAAAGCAAGACCCTGTCTCTAAAAATAGACAGGTGTTGTGGTGGGCACCTGTAGTCCCAGCTATTCCAAGGCCAGGCAAGAGATTCACTGGAGTTTGAGGTTGCTGTGAACTGTGACGCCATAGCATTTTATCCAGGGTGACAAAGTAAGACTTTGTCTCAAAAAAAAAAAAAGAGAGAGAGAGAGAGAAACCCTGTATCTACTAAAAACAGAAAAAATTAGCCAGGCACAGTGGCTTGGGCCTGTAGTCCCAGCTACTTGAGGTGGCAATGATCTTTGGTGCCCTAGTGACAGAGTGAGGCCAAGAGAAAAGCTGTGATTCTAAGCAAGTCACAAGTACTATCCAAGTCTTAGCACAAATGACAAGTTAAAAAGTAATAATAGCTTAGTATTGTATAAGAACTAAACACAATCACATATGTGGATGCGCCTGGGGCACTGTAAATTGCCTTCATTATAAGGAGTGGTACAAATAATCATTTAGTGAGGCCTAACTCTATGCCTGGCACTATGCTAAGTTACATAGGTTACCTCATTTAACCCTCACCACAAGTCTTAATAGAGGATATTATTATCACCATTTTAAAGACCAATTTCAGAGAGGTCAGGTTTCAAACTAGTTGGTCTCACTCTAAAGGCTGCATTTAACCACATAAATAGTCTACCTCTGCTGTTTTAGTAATCTGTGTCCCATGGTGTCTCACACATTATAGATGCTCAGTATTTTCCCAGCACATCCATTTATTAAAGGCTGAGCATGTCTGGCCCAGAAGCCTGAGAGACTTGTCCAAGTCATACAATTATTGAGTTTTAGGACCACAATTTGAACACAAAACACTCAGGCTCTAACATCTGCTTTTTAAACTGTAATCCTTTTTTATCTTCCTCTTCAAATCAAATGATGCTTTGTATTAATAGCTAGGCACAACCCATGTCCTTAAACATCAATGTTTTCTTTCAGGAGTCACCAGGACATTCTGGTGGAGATATGGTGCAGCCCAAAGGTGTGACAACACAGGAGAGGGGGCAAGAGGTAGAGGCCAGGGATTGAAAGTGAGTCCACACCAATGGGCTGCTGCTAGAATTTTTTATTGGGATTGTGATAAATTATAGATAAATATAGGGAAAATTAATAACTGTTTCTAGTTTCTCTTACGTTCCTTAATAGTATTTTCAAGTTTTTACCTATAGGTCCTATTAGAAACCTTGTTATATTTTCTCTGGGCATTTTACAATTTTTTTTTCTTCTATCATATTTTCTGACTAAGAATTATATCTAAGAAAAGTAATAATTTATGTATCCATTTTATAAATGAATACTTCATATTTTATTAGTTATATATCTGAATTTAATTTACTATTTTATACACATTTTAATTATACAAGATTCTATTCTATGGATATGCCATAATTTATTCAACTATTCTCTTACCAATGAGTCTTCACCTGTTCCTAATTTTTTGGTATTATAAAAAATGCTGCAGTGAAAATCCTTGTACACATTTCCTAGCACACTAATGCTTTTATTTCTATACGATAGACCCAAAGGTACAGGGTATGTGCATTTTAAATATTAATGTATAATGAGACTGGGCACAGTAGCTCACACCTGCAATCTCAGCACTTTGGGAAGCCAAGGCAGGAAGACTTGGCTTGAGGCCAAGAGTTAAATATCAGCCTGGGCAATAACCCTATATTTATAAAAAAAAAAAAAAATAGAAAAATTAGCTGAGCCTGGTGGCATGTGCCTATAGTCCTAACAACTTGATTGTTGTTTAGCTGACCCAGACCAGGTTCAAACCTTCCAGCCTTGATGTTTGTGGCTGGTGCTGTAACTACTGTGCTATGAGCACTGAGCCAGTTTGGTTATATTTTGTCTAATGTATTTGTGAGGTACAGGCTAAATTCCTATAACAAAGAAATGGATAAAAAAATGCAGTGGCCTAAACAAGTCAGAATTTTCTTTCTCTCTCCCATAACAGTGCTGGGTAGTCTAGGCTAGGTAGGACACTTTGAGGTTTTTCAGGAATGAAGTTCTTCCCTCAGTTGTTGCTCACCCATTCCTTAAACTTAAAGTATTGCCCTCAGCTGAATGGCTGAAACGAGTTCACTTAGCACTCTAGATTTCAACCTGCAGGAAATGGGAAAGAGAAAAAGGGTGAACATTTCATTATTTTGCTGCACAGCAAGACACCCGAACCATGGTGGATTAAAATAATAATAATTTATTCACTCACAATGCTGTGTTTAGACAATTTGGGCTGGTCTCACATGGGCTCATGCTTTGGCCTGTAGGAAACTAAGTAGGCTGAGTGCTAACTGGTTGCAGAAGGCCTCACTCACACATCTGAGGCTTGGCTTGGGTGACTGGGGAAACACTTGTGTCATGTGTCCCTGGCATCTAGCAGGCTAGCCTGAGCTTTGTCACAGAGTAGCTGGGTTCCAAAAGAGGCCAAAACTCAATGCATAAGCACTTTTCAAGACTGATTGTACCATATTTGCTAAATCCCACTAGCTAAACCAAAATTCAACAGGCTAAGTGGCAAATGTACACAGAAACAGGAGGACTTTGTGGCAGTTTGTTTTGGCAATCTGCTACAAACTACCAGATCTATAGTAGCACATACTACTTCCCTTTACCTGCCATTGACAAAAACTTAGTGACATAGGAACACCTCATCTACAAAGGCTAACTAGGTAGACAAGTTCTTACTAAAGTTCCGTGTAGGTGAGCAGGAGGGTTCAAAAGGGAGACTTGGGATAAGCAAGCACAGTGGCTCACGCCTGTAATCCCAATACTCTGGGAGACCGAGGTGGGTGGATCGCTTGAGCTCAGGAGTTTAAGACCAGCTTGAGCAAGAGGAAGACTCTGTTTCTACTAAAAAATAGAAAAACTAGCTCGTGTCATGGCAGGCACCTGTAGTTAAAGCTACTTGGGAGGGTGAGGCAAGAGAATCACTTGTGCCCAAGAGTCTGCGGTTCCTGTGAGCTATGATGACACAGCACTCTACCCAGGGCAACAGAGTGAGACTCTTTCTCCAAAAAAAAAAAAAAAAGACAGACTTGGGGGAAATAGACACTGGGGGGAAATAGCAGTCTATCCCATAGACAATGATTCCATAAACTATTTCTTCATTTTTTTCTTTTTTTGAGACCATCTCATTCACTCACCCTGGGTGCAATGCCGAGGTATCATAGCTCTCAGCAACTTCAAACTCTTAGGCTTGAGCAATCCTTTGGCCTCAGCCTTCTGAATAACTGAGACTACAGGTGACCACCACAACTCCCAGCTAGTTTTTCTATTTTTAGTAGAGACGGGGTCTCTTGCTCAGGCTGATCTGGAACTCCTGAAGCTCAAGCGATCCATCAATCATGGCCTCCCAGAGTCCTAGGATTACAGGCGTGAGCTACCATGCCCAGTCTTTTCTTTATTAAAAGCAAAGAATAAGAAACCACATAATTTAAGAAAGGATTTTTTGCTTTCAATTAGGAGCACATTTTAGATTGTCCCTCTAGTTCCCAGCCAGTAAATGTCAACCCAGCCAGAGGAAGTAGGAAAGGAGAAGCAGTGGGAGGGCTCAACCACAGGCCCCTACTCATGCAAATCACCTTTAGGAAGGGATACAAATTAAATTTGAAGATCTGGTAATTAATTCACTTAATTAATGTGCTCACATACCTCTTAGAAAGTTTTTAATATCTCCTGGGTTATCCACATTTCAGTTTTAAGGCAGTTGCTTTAGAATATTTTAATTCTGATATCCTTCTCACTTCTTATGTTATTTTTCAGCATTCTAATTCTGTTGTTTGTACTAACACCACAAATAGATATATTTTTTAGTTTGGTCTCCCATTATAGTTTGATTAGGTTTTTTCTTAAAATTATCATAGTAAAAACACATTTTTATAAATATAGCATATAAATTCTCAATCCCATTCCCAAGGTAAACACTCTACATTTTGACGTATTTCCTTTCAGATATGTATGGGGGAAGATACACACAACTGTCTATAGACAGACAGGAATACATACACACACACACACATATATATATTCTGTATTAAGTTTGCTTAAAGTTTTAATAAAATATTATAAGACAGAATAAAGCTGCATATTAAAAAAAGAATATACTAAGACCAAATGGTTTTTAGTTTCCTTAGGGTCACAAGGACATTATCAGTTTTAAGAAACCGATTTACATAGATCACTATACTAAAATATCTATAAAGAAAAAGCCTCCTGATTGATACAGTGGCTCATGTCTGCAATCTCAGAACTTTGAGAGGTTAAGGTGGTAGGGTCACTTGAGGCCAGGAGTTTGAGACCAGCCTGGGCAACATAGTGAGACATCGTTTCTACAAAAAAAAAAAAAAAAAAAGAAAGGGCTCGGCACCTGTAGCTCAACGGGCTAAGGCGCCAGCCACATACACCTGAGCTGGTGGGTTCGAGTCCAGCCCAGGCCCGCCAAACAACAATGATGGCTGCAACCAAAAAATGGCCAGGCGTTGTGGCAGGTGCCTGTAGTCCCAGCTACTTGGGAGGCGGAGGCAGGAGACTCGCTTGAGCCCAGGAATTGGAGGTTGCTGTGAGCTGTGATGTCACAGCACTCTATCCAGGGTGACAGCTTGAGACTCTGTCTCAAAAAAACAAAAACAAACAAAAAAAACACTATAGCATTTCACTACCTTCAATTTAACGCCTGTAATAGTGATACCAGAATTTTGTCTTCTGTATGTTCTTGGTCTCAGTGATTGGAAGAATAAATCCACAGATCATAGATCAGTGGTAAAATAGGATTTATTTACAGAAAAGAATACAAAAATACCAAAGCTCCCAGCAGGGAGAGAAAGCCCAAGTCATGAGAGAAAAGCTCTCTCTATGTCTCTGTCTGTCTGTCTGTCTCTGGGTTCTTTGTCTAGAGGTACATACAATCGCAGTTACATTTAGCGGGCTGGGTAATTACATTTAGTGTGTCTGTCTGAGACAGCGTGTCTGGGACATGTCTGAGTCGTGTCTGGAATGTGTCTGGGTCCTGTCTGGGTTGTGAATGAATGGCTATAATCCTTTTCATTCCCAGGCCTAGGAAATTGGGGTTCCCTGTTCAGTCGCAAGTGCAAGGGGAGGAAAACCTAAGGTGCTGGTGTCTCCCCAGCAGTTGTCTGGCCCCTCCAACTACTGAAGCCCCCTGCCTATCTGCCAGCCCACTGGTTCCTCTGTTCCCTGACACTGTACCAACACTGCCAAGGCGGAAGCAGCCAGTCTACCCTCCCCCAGCTTCACCAAGCTGGCTTGGGCGCCGCATATCAATTATGTCTGCCTGAAGTTCACTATTTAGGCCTCCAGTTTTCCTAGGGGAAGAGAGCGTTGGGCAAAGAAAAAATAGAACCCATATTGGCTCATCCTAAACCTCGAACTCTCAGACAACTTTGAGGCTTCTCAGGAATTACAGGCTTTTGCAGACTCCAAATTCTTGTATATAGTCTCAAAAAAGAGTGCCTGGTCACTCTAGAATGGAAACCATAAAACAGATAACAAGGACTTATGAGGTATGTCAGAGAAACAATGCTTCAAATCACTATCTAGCTCCCCCAGGTATACAGAAACAGGGTAAATATCCAGGGGAAGATTGGCAAGTGGATTTCACTCACCTCCCTAAAGTACATGGCATACAATATTTGCTGGTATTTGTGGATACTTTTACTAATTGGGTTGAAGCATTCCCTTGTAGGACAGAAAAGGCCCAGGAAGTTGTAAAGGCTTCAGTACATGAGATTATCCCCAGGTTTGGACTCCCTCTAAGTTTGCAAAGTGATAATGGGCCAGCTTTACAAGGCAGCTGTTACACGGGGAATATCTAAAGCCCTAGGCATCTACACAACTCCTGGAGGCCCCAATCCTCTGGGAAGGTAGAAAAAATGAATGATAAAATCAAAGGACAGTTACAAAAGCTAACTCAAGAAACTCATCTCCCTTGGACTAAATTGCTTTCCATTGTTCTCCTTAGAATAAGAAATTTACCTCAGAAACTCGGTTGTAGCCTATTTGAATTATTATATGGAAGACCTTTTTTAACTAATGATTTATTATTAGATCAAGAAACCACAGAATTAGTAAAACATATTACCTCTTTAGCTAAATTTCAACAAATCCTTAAAAATCTCCCAAATCGGCAGCACCTGTAGCTCAAAGGAGTAGGGCGCCAGCCCAATATGCCAGAGGTGGTGGGTTCAAACCCAGCCCCGGCCAAAAACAGGAAAAAAAACCACAAAAAACTCCCAACTACATTTTCACATTCAACACTAAAGGAGCTTTTCTATTCTGGAGATCTAGTTATGATCAAAACTCTTTCCTCCAATTCACCTTCCTTAACCCTTGGGAAGGTCCCTTTTCTGTTATCTTGTCTTCTAACTTTGTTCTTCTAACCTGACACTGTAATTAATCCCCTCCTCTCACCTTTCTACCCTTGCCTTTTGATGTGCTAATCAGATTTGTGTCTTCCAAAAATGTCATCAAACCATATATAGTAAAGATGGTTCCAATCCAAGACCTGATTCTTTTTTTTTTGAGGCAGAGCCTCAAGCTGTCACCCTGGGTAAAGTGCCATGGCATCACAACTCACAGCAACCTCCAAATCCTGGGCTTAAGCGATTCTCTTACCCAAGAATCAGTCTCCCGAGTAGCTGGGACTACAGACGCCCACTACAACGCCGGGCTACCTTTTTTTTTTTTTTTTTCTTCCAGGTTGTAGTTGTCATTGTTGTTTGGCAGGCCCAGGCTGGATTCAAACCCACCAGCTTTGGTGTATGTGGCAGGTGACTTAGCTACTTGAGCTACAGGTGCTGAGCCACCAAGACCTGATTCTATTGTGGACCTCTGGATTGCTCTCCCTCCAGAGAAACCCTAAGTGCCCCCTCCTATCATCACCTGATTCAGCAAGAAGCGCTTAGATGGAATCTTCCTCCTTTTTCCCTAACAGCAGTTAGAGTTTCTATTCAGAGAGGGAGAGTTGATACAGGACACTTGGCGCCCCAGTCAGCTTGGTGCAGTCCGGCTGCCTCCACTTTGGTGGTGTTGATGCAGTGTCAGTGAGCAAAGGAACCAGTGGGCTAGAGGGTAGTTAGGGGACCCCGCAGCAGGCTCCAGTAGCCAGAGGGGCCAGACAACTGCTGGGAGACACCAGTACCTTAGGTTTTCACTTATAGCTAAACAGGAAGCCCCCATTTCTTAGGCTTGGGAATGAAAGGGATTGTAGCCATTCATTCACAACCCAGACATGACCCAGCATGTCCCAGACACAGTGTCCTAGACATGCTAAACGTAACTACCAAGCCCCACTAAATGTAACTACTGAGCCCAGCTAAATAACTACTGAGGGCCCCACTATATATAGTCCTAGACGGCCCTGCTAAATGTAAGTACCGAGGGCCCCATGTGACTATATATATACCCTGACTTGGGTTTTCTCGCTCTGCCATTTCTGTATTCTTTTCTGTAAATAAGTCCTGTCTTACCACTAATCTATGGTCCACGGATTCATTCTTCGAATCACTGAGACCCGAGAAGGGTGAGGTCTGGGAGAACAGGTCTTCTCAAGGAGAACAGGTCTTCACAAGGATACACTTGCAGGGTCCTCTCCATGGTGACTCAGCCCTTAGGAATTTGTAAACTTAACTTCCTGGAACTTGGAAGTTTCCAAGTTCTGTGAAATACTGTAGTTAGGTGGGGGCTGGAATAGCATCTCCCACTTGATTCAAACTGGCCAATGAGAAGGGTACCTGTGGAGTGGAACTTTTCGACTGTCGATAAAAAGGGAAAGACCAAGCCAGTCGGGGAGCACAGCCATTTGGAATTCGTCAATACCATAAGCTCCCAGCTGGTGAATAAAGCCCTTCCTCTTATAAACGTGGTGTTTGGGTGCCGCTTTCTCTCCGTTGGGCCTTGTCTTTCTGCAACAAGACTAGGGTCCTAAACCCCAAGCCCACCAACTTAAATCTCTTGCCTTTCTTTTATACATTTTTT
>CAUYON010025915.1:0-34555 GCA_963573935.1 Arctocebus calabarensis | reverse complement strand
TATATAGTGATCAAGGAAATGCCATGAAGGATATCTGTAACAGTATGATCAAAATATTTCTGAATGTATATGAATCGTGCCCTGTGATTGCACCAATGTACATAATTATGATTCAATAAAATTATTAAAAAAAAATAATTGCAACATCAAATTCCTCATCACAAGAGATGTGCTCCCCTTCACCCCACGGCGACCTGGGTGGCCTTCTCCATACTCAGCACCTCCATGCAGGAGAAGGCACGTGGAACCCTAATGCTTTTTTTTTTTTTTTTTTTTTAGAGACAGAGTCTCACTTTATTGTCCTTGGTAGAGTGCCGTGGTGTTACACATCTCATAACAACCTCCAGCTCCTGGGCTTAGGCGATTCTCTTGCCTCAGCCTCCCGAGTAGCTGGGACTACAGGCACCCGCCACAATGCCTGGCTATTTTTCTGTTTTGCAGTTAGGCTGAGGCCGGCTTTGAACCCGCCACCTGTGGCTAATGGGCCCAGCACCCTTCTCGCTGAGCCACAGGCACCGTCCCCCTAATGCTTTTTTAGAAATAGGATTTCTTCTCAGGGTAAAAGCATCTGGTGTGCCTCAGAATCACCTGGGGCATGATGACAATATTGTTTCCTAGGCCCGAGCCTCCGAAATTCTTATTTTCTGGCTCTGAGAATAGGCACAGGAACTGGTATTTTTTAAACCAAGTATGTTAAACTTGTTTATTAACAAACATGTTTAGGTGGCTTTTCTGAAAAAAAGTATCCCTTTGTTAATCACTAGCTTCTGAGATCCCTTTCTAGACCCTGAAGGCTTATCTCATCTATACTCCTCTTATTCATTCACTTATTCATTCATTAAGTAGTTAGTGGATGTGGACACACGCCGGACACTGCGCGGTACACGGGGTGTAGTCTGATCTAAACTGAGCTCACAGTTCATTGGAGAAGCAGCTCCTCAAATGAACAATGACCTGACCGCCTATGAAGATACACTGAGAAGGGAGACACCATAATCCGTGAAAGAAAATAGGAGTGGGGAACTTTAAGTAGGTGGCAGGGGAAGAACGTTTATTGGAGCTAACATTTAAATTGCCACCTGAAAAGGGACAAAGAGTAAAACCTTGGGACTTGAGGTCGGGAAGGAGATTATTCAAGACAAAGGGAGTAACAGATGCACCAGGCAGCAAGTTGGGAAAGAACTAGGGAGTTTACATGAACGGATACAAAGTGACTGCTCCAGAATGTCCTCAGCTGGAGGGCAGTGGGGGGATGAGTTGGGGACGTGGGCAGGGAGGAGGTCATGCACGAGCCTGGAGGCCAGCAAAGACTCTGCGTGTTCCTCTAAGTCAGTGATTTTCAGCTGGTGTCCTGTGAAAATTTTAAAGATTATTAAATTAGTCTTGAAAGACGTTCACAGTATATTTTTTTACTCTTTTTTTGGGGGGGAAGGATCAACATAATTAAAGTGTGCCATTGAAGTTTAACTATAGGTTCCAGCGCGCCATGAGATTAAAAAAGGCTGGACATAAGTGCAGTCTCGTTTTATAAGCTGCTTTATTAATTGGTATGTTGGGTACCTGCCTGGGGTATACATGTGGTATAATATACAGTAGTGTACACTCAGTTTGTGCCGCAAGAACCCCCGTGGATGCCTGAAGGTGAGGATAATACCAGACCCAACTGCTGTCGCCTGGAACATGTTTCTGTTCATATCTTCGAGCCCCACGTTTAATCCTTTTCCATCTTAACTAAGCGCGTATCACTCACTGGGGCCATGACATAACTAAAAATCCTTATATTTACAAAGTGCGTTTGTTAGCGTATTTCCACCAAGTAGTAATACAGACTATGTATTGCCCTGGTATATAAACTGCAGAATAAGAAATACCTGGTGGATCCAGTTCCTGCTGGTCAGTAATTCTCTCCCCATAAATGGGCTGGGCCAGGAACCTGTACATAGCATGTGACCTCGGTCACTGGGATGTAGCCTCTGCCACTCACTTTTATTAACACTAGTATATTGTCAACTGTTAAGAACCAGGACTCTGGGTCCGATCTGTCCAAGGTCGAATTTCAGCTTTACCACTCTGCTATTGCATAATTTTTGACAAATTACTCTACTCTTTGAACCTTGATTTCCTTTTAAAATTCTCCATAATAACATTTACTTCGTGATGTTTATTTGAGATGAAACTACATAATGCATGTTACGTGCCTAGCATCCCCTTGGCATGTAGTAAGTCATCAATAGTTCGTACGTAGCACTAAACATGCCCTTTCGACTGGCCATAACTTTGCAGTGTTCCTTGCCTCTGCGAATGATACCAAATTCTTCCAATTTCCAAACAGGGAACCTGGGACTAATCTTATGTTCTTTATTCTTCCTCAGTATGTTTATCAAAAAAGTTCTGTAGATGCAATCCATTGCCACAGCGTCTTTCAGGGTGCCACTGCCCTCTTCAATTTTTTAAAAAACATTTTTCTCCTGAATTACTGTTAATAGGGTCTCTCTGTATGGTATCGCCATCTTATAATCTATTTCCTCATAGCTGCTAAAGGGACCTTTCTGCAACCCCAAATCTGATTGTGTCATGCCCCTCTTAATGCTCTTTAATGGACTTCACATTACCTTCAAGGGTACAATTCAACTTCCTCAGCACAGCATGTAAGACCCTTCCAGACATGGCCTCTGGGTGCGTATTTTGTTTTTTCACTACTCGTGGTGTTCACACCTCATGAGTCAGTCATGCCAAACCCAAGGCCTGTACACAGACACCATGCAGTGGGTCATATTCACTGTCATGGAGCTCGTCATACTAAATTGCAATTATTTTAGTGTCTCCCCTAATAGAATTCTATGAGAAGAACTGACATGCTAAGTGTGAATTTCTTTTTCATTTACTGATTTAAAGAAAGTAAGAAAAGCAGAAAGATGAAGGCAGGAAGGAGACAGGATAAATTAGGTAGGTTTGGAAATATGGGATAAGATAAAGGTTCATAGGTTGGTAATCGGGAATCAATGAGATAATCAATCTTAATAACTATTTCAATAAGTTGTAGGTGTAATTGGTATGATGTAATACATAACACACACAAAAAAATCCAAGTCCAAGTGCAGAGTGCCTGTGTATTTGATTGATAGGGTTACTAGGGCTTCTGGTGAGGTTAGAGGACAAAGACGAATAGCACAGGTACTTTCTTTGTGTTCATTTTATCTTCATTTTTCTCCATCAGTCAAAGCAGTATTTCTCCTAGTAGCTTTGGGGCCGGACATCTCTTTTTCCAATTCCATCTTGCCTTACTTATCCAACCCATGGCATCCTCTGAGTTCCCAGAAGAAGCTGAACTCCAAGAATTTGATTTGTGCTTGATCAATTATAAAAACCTAAATAAAAACTGATGGAAGAGAAGCAGGGCATGGGGTGGTTGTGATTTTATAATTCCTCAGCTTGGAGGTGCCTAGTGGACCCCTTGGTGAGGCCTTGATCTTACACATGAACACGTAAGCTGTAAGGAGAGAATGGAACGATGCATTCTGCTAGGGAAAGGGGGAGTGTTGTTTATTGTGTCACAGCCTAAGTGGCTAATTACAGAGATCCTGAAAATTCCACCTCCCTACAGAGGTTAATTTGTCATGAGCTAAAGAAACTTATCCCTGAGGGACACTCAATTTCATGAGCTGCTTCTCAAGCCATATATATATAAACTTTGTATTACAGTTTTGTATTTCTTTTTTTAAATAGCCCCCAAGAACTGTGCATACAACAGGTTTATAAAACCTGGTATTGTCTTTATTTGGGACACATATTTCAAGGCCCATGAACCTAAAAGTACTCTTCTATCTTTATTCTTATTCTTTCTTTTCAATTGACTTCATTGCTTCTTGCTCCCTGAAGATGTTTTCTTTTCACTCACAATGTTGAAATATATTTTCCCTAAATCCTATTTTCAAAATTGTACTTGCCCAAGTTCATACCTGATATATAATATACCAGTATTTCTTCAAAATGTAAATATACAGGGTGGCCATAAAGTTCTTGTGCAATTTCAAATTGTGTAGTTATTTTAGGGATTGCACACAAACTTTATGGCCACCCTGTATTTTATTCAGATCAACAGACCCGTCAGTATTTTTTGTTTGTTTTGTTTGGTATGCTATCAACAATAAACATCATCTTCACTTTTTTGTAAGGCTGGATTGGCTATTAGTCTACCAGAGTCATCATCATGATCCAAAGTAAATTAAATGACAAAAAAATGTTTCAGCAGTTTTTATGTGGCGAGCATTATGCCAGATGTTATACTAAGTTTGATTCTTCTCTGTCAGTAACAATGTAATACCAAGACAAGAGAAGAAAGATTTATCATTTTGAAAATAAGAAAACATGTTATAAAGGGCGGGGGTAGGTTAGGTTATATAGAAATGAAATAGCAGTTAGTAATATTCTAATTTGCAGACAATGTGCACAAAAACTATTGTTAAAGAGACACAATAAAAGTTAGAATGTCATTATGAAGTATTTATAGATAGAATCTTGCTTTTGAAAGTGTTTCAGATTTGTATAGGTGAAGAAGACCCATTCTCTTTTTGGAAGGAAGAAGGAAACACTCTTTGTGGTTAGGAATTGGGAGACGGGCTTTGTTCCTCTCATTTCATTTGATCTTCACAATGTCTGTGTCGGAGGCATTTTCCTAGTTTTACGAATGAAGAAACCGAGGTTCAAAATGTCACAGAACCTTTTCAAGATAAATGGAATTCTGTAAAGACGAAAAACAAATCTAATGTTTGGGAGGCCAGAGAAAGGGCTCTGAGATAATAGCAGACAACTTATAATATACATCCAGAAGCAGCGAAATATGGGTAGAAATGTTTGGGTTGGATTCATTGGAGAACTGAAAGCCATTAGTGGCTTTTACAGCAGACATCTCATGGATGATTAGGCTTTTTCATTAATTTCTTGATTCCTTTCTAGAGGAAATGAAAGGTTCAAGTTCAGTCCAATATTAGGAGTGGTCTCAGTCAAGACTTGAAGAAGAACCAAAATCAGAGTTCAGTCAGAATTCTAGGAATGGGCATGCCAAGAATTCTGCACATATCTTGTTCATTTTAAATCCTTCACAATTGCTGGCACAAAGTCAATAGTCAATAAACAAGCAGTAAACTAATGAATGTAAAATAAACGACTCCATAATTAACTTTTCTGTTTAACGAAATGTAAACTTTCTCAAAAATTGAAGAGGCAGTTTATTCTAATTCAACTCTGTATCTGCTGCCCGAATCACTTCTGGAATATCAGGCAAAGACAAAGGATGATCTTTGACTTTTCGCTTTATTTAGAGAGGTATTGACCAATTTAAAACATCAGTTCATGCACAAATCAAAAGACCCCACTGTGGAGCCAGACGGGTCCAGAACTGGCCTAGAATTAGTGACTCTGTTTCACTGACGTCTAGGTCAGGGACTAGAAATACGATTAGAAGTAGTGGAATGTTGTGATAACTGTAGTGCGGGGTAAGAGGAAAGGAGGAAGGAGAGCCAGCTAGGAGGTGGCGTTGATGGTCTAGTTGTGAGAACAGGGGACTGAGGAATAGTAAGATGATGCGAGATTCAGCAGGAATTAGACTGAGAGAAATTAAGCAGAGAGCAAAGGAAAGGAAAGAATTAGTGACGACACCAAGACACAATGCCTGGAAGACAGTGGGAAGAGTGGTGACGAGGCTTCTATTTTTAACTCCTATTAGACTGGGAGCCTTTGATTAACCTACTCCAGCAGTTACATTTGTAGAAGGATTAGTTTGGCATCCAAGGTAATTGAGAATCAAGAAAATGCACTGAAATTCAATTCATGGCACCCTACAAACATTCTGAAGATCTTCATCCTTATTTCTACCGAAATATCTCAGAAGCAGAATCACTGACCCCAGATCTTTCCCTAACTCACTGCAGACTCCCACGAACACAGTCCCAAACTCAGCTCGCACAGGCCTCCTTATCTCTCTTGGTTTCTTCCTCTTCCTCTTTATATCTTCCTTTAGTTCCTGTGTATTTCATTATAAATCCACCGAGTCCCTTTGGTTCCTTCAAGGATCCTTCTTACATATGACTCTAATTTCTATTATAAAACAAAAGCCCTTTATCTTAGAGCATGAGACAGATCTTTCAGGAGCCAACTCAGGAAGCTGTGAATATTCTTAAGGCGATAAAAACCCAGCCATGTTTTTGACAAGAGGTTAGGGGTGGGAATTATAGCCCAAGGAAGGAACAAGGTATGTTGCCCTCTCCAAAGTAGTTACCAGACAGTAGAAGGTCAAGGACAAACGCCACATGGAGAACAACTTGAGTGGAACTGTGAACATGGATAAGCGTTAGAAGGCAGATGAAAGCCAGGAAAAACAGGGAGAGGTTGGAATAAGTTAAATATAGACTTGTTAGCTCAAAACGAGTGAGGCATGGAGGCGACCAAGATGGAGTCATCATTTTCAAGCTTGGAAAATTGGAACAAATAACTATTGTACCAAGAAATATAGGTCTCTCCTATAGTGAATAAGAACATCGAATTGACTTTCTCAGAATTTGCACCCCAGGCCTGGGTGAAGTCTTTGTGCCTCCAGTTTCTCATCTATGTGATAGGAATGACAATCTTACAGATCTCACAGGGGATTCGTGGGAACTAAATAAGCCAATACGTGAAAAGAGTTTAGCATGGTGCCCAGAACACAGGAAGACCCCAGTAAATGTCAGCAACGGCTGTCATCACCACCATCATCATTATTATCACCGTCATCGTCACTGTTTATCCCATCTATGACCTTTTTAACCTGTCATTTTAAAAAAGCTTCCTTTTCGGGGTTCCAACTAATAGTTCAGCACCCGGTTCTTCAAAGGGGGCTAAGAAAATGGCTGCGTGAAAGTTAATCTCTTCAGAGAATATGCAGAATGAATCAGTCTCTTGGGGATCCAAATGCAAAATGTAATTGTCATTATCTATGGCGCACCCATATTGGTCTCAGACTGCTCTCTGTGGACAAATATGAAAACATTCCCCAAATGACTCTGATTGCACATCGTACCTGTTTCTTCGTATCAAACCTGTTGTAGTGGCTGTGGCCAATTTAGAAAAAAAATTCACAATCCCTCCACCTTCCAGCCAACTCCAAATTCAGTGCAATAATAATCTAGATGGGAAAAGGTCAAAACTGAGACTAAATCTACATTCTTGAATGTATGAATAGAATCATCTTAGAAAAAATTATCTAACTTCTCTGCATCTCTGGTTGCTCAGGTATACAATGGAGACTATATCTCACTCCTAGGTAAGATTAAAGTAGCTAATCTATGAAAAAAGAACACTAAACCACTTACAGAAACTGAGAGGCAGTTGGCAATATAGATTCATTTTTTTTTTCCATTTCCATTCTTTCATCCTATTAACAGCTCAGACCCGAGTAGTCCACCAGGGTAGTTACTATGCACTGGGAACAGAGCTAGCTCAAAATGAGATGTAATATAAGTATGAATTGCACATTCAATATCAAAGACTTAGTATAAAAAGAAAAAAGTGTAAAAATATTTCATTATTAACTTTGCATTGATACATTTTGAAATGATATTTCTATTTTATTAAATTAAACATACGGTTAAAGTTATTTTTACCTGTTTACTTATAAGGATACATTATATTTCCACTGGACAGTGCCAGTTTAAAAAATCACCCTGTTGATTGTGAGTAAACCAACCGGTTTTGAGTAAAGAATGCTTTCTACTTCTCAAAGCTGAGGGCTGAAGCAACTGTTACTATCAGTACCATGAGCCACTTGGGTGTTTACTTCAGGCAACAGTCCAGAAAGGGGGATAAGTTCACTGACAAAATTAATTAATTAATAAAATTGTGCAAAAAAACCCATCCTAAGTACAAAAGGTATGGAAAACACAGTCTAATCAACTGATGCAAACAGAGCCTAAAATGAAAAAAACAGAGTGATAAGGAGTATTTTTTTTTTTTTTGAGACAGGATCTCACTCTGTCACCCTGGGTAGAGTGCCATGGTGTCATAGCTCACAGCGATCTCAAACATTTGGGCTCAAGTGATCTTCTTGCCTCAGCATCCTGAGAAGCTGAAATTACAAGCATGTGCCACCATGCCTGGCGAATTTTTCTATTTTTAGAAGAGACAGTGTCTTGCTCTGGCTCAGGCTGGTCTCAAACCCATAAGCTCAAGCAATCCACCCTCCTTGGCCTCTCAGCGTTGTGTCTGGCCTAGTAAGGAGTCTTTTTTTTTTTTTAATATTTATTTTATGTTTTATTTTTTTGAGACAGAGTCTCACTTGGTTACCCTGGGTACAGTGCCATGCCATGGAGTCAGAGCTCACAGTAACCTAAAACTCTTGGGCTTGTATGATCCTCTTGCCTCAGCCTCCCAATTAGCTGGGACTACATGTGCCCACCACAACACTTAGCTAGTTTTTCAATTTTTGGTAGAGACAACGTCTCTCTCTAGCTCAGGCTGGTCTCAAACTCATGAGCTCAGGGCCTCCACTCTCCTCTGCCTCCCAAAGTGCTGGGATTACAGGTGTGAGCCACCATGCCCAATAGGGAGTCTTTTCAAAATTGCCTGAGCCTTGTGTTTCTCAGGGTGAGATAAGAAAAAGAGAGATCAGCTACAGAACCAAAAGCATCTTTGAATATTACATAAAAAATAATACCAACTGGATGGCTACGAATCAAGCTGCAGCAAGGATGCATTTATGTGTTTCTAGAAAAGTAATTAGAAAATTTTCAACGCTAATCATCATAATTTTTTTCTAAAATTAAGGAGTAGAGGATAGAGTTACTGTTTCTGGAAGGATTTCTCCCGGACCCACTAAGGAGGGGGTTGATCAATCAGCTGCCCTAAAGGGAAGAAGAGTTCATGTATTTGGCTATAAATGTGAAAACACTAAATTCAGTTACAGCTGGTTTTATTGGCAGCTTACAACCTATATTGAGTTACTATAGATAATCTAGGTCACTAGTCGAATGTGTGTAGAAGGGGAGAAATAAAAATTTAATCTTACCTCAAAAAACAAAGTGAAAAGGCAATTCATATCTCAGAGTATAAAGAAAAAATTCTTTTGAAATGCCAGAAGAGAAAAAAAAGAGACAAAGAGAGAGTGTATGTGATCAATAGTGCCAGATAACTCAAGAGAAGAAGTAAGAAAAATCTTCTGATTAGTCTTGAAAGTAGTTATCAATGACCTTGGAAATACTTGTTATAATAAGATGTTGAGGCAGAAGTCGTTTGACTAGGGAACAGTAAATGAGGTTTTTTTATGGAAGGAGGCAGGTGTTCACAACACTCATTAAAGAAATCTGAAAATGAAGGCAGGGAAAATGGGATAGTAGCTTAAGTGGGGAAGAGGGTAAGGGAATGCACTTTTAAGACCAATCAATGCTTGACGACACAGCTCAAAAAATGTAGTGAAAAAAAGAAAAGAGAAATCATAAAAGAAAGGTTAAGTGTGGGACCAAATTGCTTGCATCTACATTACAATTTTGGAAATTAAGGGTGTATCCCTAATACGAAAATTCTGCTATTTATTGAATACATCTTTTTAATTAGCAGCCAGGATGCTCTATGGCTAAGATTACTAGATAAATGTTTCCCTTATTCCTCACCTGCTAATCTCATTAATCTGCTATAGTTAACTCTCACGAATAGGAACCAATATAAGGATTGATTTTAGCCAATTTTTAATTTTCCTTAATATTAGCTTCAGATGAGATCAGTGAAAAATCTACTTGTCCTGAATAGATTGCATTGGTCTACTCAAGTGATTTCAGAACGGAGAAGTCAGAAGATATTGAATTTTAAATATTAGATTATTTTATATTAGACTTAGATCTAATATTAGATATTAAAGTGTAAAATCACATTGTCCTTATTGCTAGCCTTCTTTTTTATCTTGCTGCAGGATTGGTATTATTTTAGTGCAGTATTTAATGGCTCCTGAGCCTACAGGGTAAGGAAAAATATTTACACTACATAATGAATGGTAGACAGCCTAAGTTTAAAAGAAACGTTGTCAAACTCTAAATGTAGGAATTTATTAACAGCTGATGGCAAAATCGTTTTACTATTGTCACAAAAGAAATACAAAATAAAACACAATACCAAACTATCCTAAAGAAGTGAAGCGTATGTTTTAAGTCACTGGTAGTTTTGTGTCCAAAAAGACAAATTCCTCCAAGATAGGCTGCCTCTGTACATTCCACTGTGTTGATGCCATGAAAAAAACAAATGGAAGAGATAATTATGGGGATTCACACTCACAAAACCAAAGTGGGGCAACATGATTTTCCCACTGTATTATTTTGACACATAGTAGGAATCTATATTGAGAAATACTTAAAGAATATTAAAAATCAAGACACAAAATGCACATGCCTGAACCCTCAAATAATACACAAATGATTTATTTTATTGAACAATAAAATAAGACCACATTTCTTCAGAAAGGCAACGAATGCTTTTGTTAATTAAGGCAACACAATAATTATGATAAGAATAATAATGAAAGTTAATATTTATTGTAGACCTATTATGTGCCAGAATTGCCATAAGTATTCTACTCTGAGCACTTTACATGTGTCAAATGATTTGATTCTCAAAACAAACAAAATATATGAGGAATATATTATTATTTTGCAGATGAGGAAATCTGGATTTAGACGACTAGCAAGTGGCAGAATGTGGATAAAACTAAATCTAAGTTGTGTTTTCTCTTAAAATGTTCAAAATATCGGTACACGAGAGTTGTCCCTGACAGAACCTAACTGATATTTTATTTCGTTTCAGCCCTGAAAATCATATGCGCTGTGCAGTAAAAGTTGAAAATGTTGTTTTGTGAGATGGTCAGGTGCCAGGCAGGTTAGCAGTCACGTGGCAGTGCTCAGCGGCCTGCAAAGTGGGAACTGAGCCCCGCACCAAGAAGGCCGTCAGAATAAGCGCTCGTCTCCAGCGTCAAGACCACGCAGGCAAGTGGGTCGAGCCTCCTAAACTCCTTTCACCTAAGACCAGGATTCATCCCAGAAACCGAAGTGAAGCGAGGCTGGACAGTTTTATCTGGGGCTGAGATACGCCACGCCTGGATGAGACGGGAGACCACAAAGGTCTTAGGTTCTGGGAGGACACTGGTGGCAGGAAAGAGTCCGCGAGGTAAAAGGTTTGATAAGGTTTGTCATACAAAGAGGTCGAGAACGTTTACCAGAGTCTTCCCAGGGCCGTGTGGGAACCCTATGGAAAGCGCTGGCAAGACGATCTTCAGAAACTTGGGTAAAACAGGATTTCCCAAGGTATCCCGGAGCAGGATCAGCCATGCGGGAGCTGACCTTCCCAACGGGACTCTACGGTAGAAAGGAGAAGTCACACCGCAAGGAAATCTGTCTAACTTTAACCTAGGTAGCATTTCTCGAACTTTCTAGACAATTAAGTCCTTTCTCATACATGCGTGTAATATTTATTAAGATTATATTGAAATAAACTTGCATAGAACAGACTTTGGAAGACACCTGGGGTGGACACGAGGAAGGGGAGGACACGGAGCAGTCCCAGGGGCAGGAGAGGATGCGGACCAGGAGGGGACACAAAGCAGTCCCAGGAGCAGGAGGGGACGCGGAGCAGGAGGGGACGTGGAGCAGGAGGGGACGCGGAGCAGGAGGGGACGCGGAGCATGAGGGGACGTGGAGCAGGAGGGGACGTGGAGCAGGAGGGGACGCGGAGCATGAGGGGACGTGGAGCAGGAGGGGACACGGAGCAGTCCCAGTAGCAGAAGGGGACACGGAGCAGTCCCAGTAGCAGAAGGGGACACGGAGCAGTCCCAGGAGCAGGAGAGGACGCGGAGGGGACACGGAGCAGGCCACCGGAGCGCTGGAGACAATGCTGGAACATCTATTTCTGCCTTTGTTAGCTCATCCTTTAAAATTTCCTATTGTGACATGTTTTCTAATACACCAAATATATTGCTATGGTAGACTATTTAATTTTCATATAAATAAGCAAATGCATCTTGAGGGCACATGTTACCTGTGTTTTACAGATGAAGTGCTTATCAAACGGGTTTGGAGTCAACCAAGAGGAAGGAAATCTTTTTCTTTTAGGGGGACATTTCGGGTGCCAGCAGGGAATGTGGCTGTTTTTCATTCCTTCTTTGTGTTTTTGTTTCTTTTGGTGTTTATACACAATTGATTTTAGCTTTCTATAGTATTACCCTTAGCCATTGAGACCTGTTAGTGGTAGGCACGATATCAACTTAAACAATGGGATTTGAAGACTTTTAAAGATAATACAAATGCTCATGAAAATAAACGTAAAATGTAAAAATGATATTTTTATTGCTATTAAATTTCTAAAAGAAACAAATACATCAAGAATTTGCACCAATATAGATCTTCTCTATAAAAATCAATGATACTTTTCTTTCTCATATTGATATCTACTTAGTTCTACTATAGGATTTTTATAAGCAGAAAAAGTAAAAAGTACTGATCTCAAAAAGCCCTCAGCTTTTTGGTAGAAAAAAATTAAAAGAAAATCCATCCAGTCACTGCAGTCATTTGAATTTAGAAAATCCCTCTTCCCCAAAGCCCTTTCAATTCTCTCGAAATAAATCTGCTGACATACCTTTAAAAAATATAGCCTGAATATTGCTAAACTGTTAAGTATCTAGTAGTTAGTCACTAAGTCTTAAAATTTTAACACTGAAGCAGGTCTGAACCAAATGTGTAAGTAAAATGTAAAATATGTTAATATTTAGATGCAAATATTACTCCCAAATTTAAATAGAAGAGATGACGCGCTCACTGGATCTGGATGCCCTTTTAAGGACCACCACATATAATTCTGAACCTCACTAAACAGATCTAAACATTCCTTCTAACTTAAATTCTTACAGTTGCCTACAACTATCACAGTTTATTGTTTTGAAGTAAATTGCTGTCTTAATTATAATAATCATTTTGATTTGAAGTCAAAGACTCAAAGCCTGCATGGGGCAGGCAGAGTCCACCTGTGCATAAAAAGGATCAAGTGTGGGGGCCTGAAGTCAGGTGCTGGACTCAGGGGGTAGCTGTTCATCAGCTGCGTCTGATCACTGCCACATCGGAATTCAGACCCAGTATTGACAAATTCTCTCATGTTTCAAGAGAAGCTAAAAACCTCAGACTTGAAGCAATCTCTTAGTATTTAAAAATTTGGCACATTTTAAAGAACTTAAGAAGCCAACCATATCTATAAGCAAAATCCAAACTTTAACCTCTGATGACCTCTGATGTAGCAACAAGCTCACACTCTGTGATTTGTAGTTGTGTACACTCATGTTTGTGAAATCAGAGACTGTGGGATTTTGAGGCAGCTATGCCTTGGTTTGCATTCTTGTTTTGCCACAGGCAAGTTCTGGAACTTGAAACAAGTTACCTTTTCTCTATAAAACTTCATTTCTTCAGCTGTTACACAGTAGAAAATGGTAATGGCCTTGAAGCACTCTTGTGACGATTAAATGATAGGAACATCCAAGCTCCCTTTTAAAATTAACTGCATCTGTTTCCTATCGTTTTGCTGCTAATGGTGACAATAATGGAAACTGAGTATGTGTCTGTGTATAAAGAACACAGAATAAGCTCAGACCAGATTCCGTCACTTACTTACTACATAGCCTCAGTTCTATACCTGGACATGACATAAAGTGAGCACAGAGATGCTCCTCATCTTAAAATCACTCTAAGGCCCTGAGTAAGGCCAAGGTTACAGACTTGGGCCTGGTTTTGAACTTTGGTTCTGCTGCTCATGAGATGTGAGGTATCAGACCTGTCAGCTAGGTTTCCCATTTAATTTCCCCATCTGGAAAGATAATAAGAGTGCCTACTTTACAGGGCCCTTTTAAGAAATAAACAAGAAGTGTAAATCCCTAACAGAACATAATAAGTGCCTAATAAGTTATAGCTATTTCTATAATCAATAATCCATAGACTCTGATACACCATTGTTTTAAGAAGTAACACAGTATGTGGCACTAAGCAAGAAAAACACTGCTTCAAATTAAATTGTGATATAATGATTTCTTACTAGAATTTCTATTTTAGATTTAATAAAAAGACCTCTAGACCTAAGTAAATATTTGCATTAGACACCACTCTAAGACATACATAAAAAGGTAAAATACACATTTAATCATTTAGATTGACTTTGCTGAACCACTTTGAAACTTTGAGTTGCCACAGCACGGCATATCACTGCTTTTCTACTGAATATCATCGGGGCGACCAGGAGCATTAGAAATGCATTATCCCCATTCTCTCTCTTTGTGCTCTTTCTTCTTCTCCCTCTGATTTTTTAAAAAGACTTTTAATTTCAAACACTTTTCCAAGACGCACATTAATAGAGAGAATAGTATAATGTACCCATAACCCAAGACAACACTCTCCATCTGTATTCATGATCCACAGCAACATTCCTCACAAAGTGCTTTTTACCATCTGCAGGATTTTTATCCCAAGCTGCTAACATCATTTTGCAAGTTTTGATGCTTATATACATTTTTTTATCTTATTGGAAAGATACGAATAGAAGTTTTTCAGGCAAGAATCAAGACTCATATTCTTTTCTCCAATTGCCCTGAAATTATTTTTTTTTGAAGCATCAAGGGGGTGCCTTGTTCAGTGCTGTCAACAGGAACACCAGCCAGGTTTCTGCGTGTGCAGGCAAAACAACTGTGTCACAACTGCCACCTGTCAAACCGCGATTTTAGGACACTGTTGGAAGACAGCAAACTGACTTCAGCAATGTAAAAATAAGCAGGGGAAAAAAGCACAACTTAGGATCGATATAATAGAATATTACCATAAAATAGGACCCAGAGAATGCAAGACGGTTTCTTGATTTTTCCTTCAATGACTTAAAATATATTTGTGGACAACTTTGGCAAAATAGCTTCTTGGGTGATATATTCTTTGACATGTTACCTATCCTAGAAGGATTGTTTATATGAGTAATACTCATGATTTCTGCCCCCAGAAATGCTGGAGTTGCCCTATTGTCTTCAGGTGGAAAATAATACAGATGAGAACTAAGAAAAAAAAAGGCAACTTTATTCTTTTTGAAGTAACCTGAATTTTCTGCTCTGAAACATGGAATTCTTTCATCACTGCCTTCTATAATTTAAACATTATAACAAGATACGTTTTATGTCTTTACCCTGATTGCTAATGTTACCTGGGTCATGATAAACTCAACTGCTAATTTTGGGTCTTTCATCTCTAGACTTGGAAAATGCATTTTATTATATCCTTGATGATTAATTTGGATCCATTTGTTCAGTCTATAGGTTTGGTCGTCATGACTGACCTCCATGCCCATTATATTCTGAATCATTTTTTAAACCCATGATTTCATTTCCTCCTGATTCTGGGTATGGCTTATTTGATTATCTTCAATGCAAGGTCTGCTTTTTACTACTTTCAAATAAGATTTTTATTTCAGTTATTGTCATTTTCATTATGTAGCATGCTCTTCTTATCCCGGTCTGCTTTTGCTCAATAGAGACAATGCCATCTTTTATTTCATTAGAATAAGAAGAAGGTAATTTCTAAAAAAAAAAAAATGCCTTCTATTTCATCAGACTTGTTTCTATACACTTGTAACCTGGCTCTTCTGAGAGGCAGGATTGCTGCTAGTGTTTTTCATCTTTGAGATTGATGTGTGGATGTTTTCATCCTGGAAGTTAAGATTTTTCTTGGACACCTTGAACAGCAGCAATTGTTGTTTGGGAAAAAGATGGATTTATTAGAGAAATGATTTTGACATCTTAAATCTCAACCGGTGGTTCTCAAATTTCTGAGCACAGAAGAATCATCTGGGGAGCAGTCTGAGAATGCAGATTCCAGGGCTCTGCTCCCAGGGATTTGAATGGAGCGATCAGAAACATCATTTGTTAAATCTTTAATTTAAAACTTTCAAACATACACAAAAGTAGAATAGCACAGGAAGCCACTAGGTACCTATCAATGAATTGTGACAATTATCAATATTTTGCTCATCTTGCTTTTTCTTTATCACCACTTCCCCTGTTTTTTCTTTTCCTCTTTAAAAATTATTTCATACTAGAATATTTTAAAATACATCTCTCATCTCAGTTCCTTCATTCTTAAATCTACAGAATGTGTCCTTAACTGATGAGAACTTTATAACTGCAATGATTTTTGTCACATCTAATGAATTTAAAAATAATTCCTAACAGTCAAGAAAGCATAATCTTATTCATATTTTTCGTAGTGATTAAACAATGTCTTTGTATGAGTAGATGATTGAATCATGCCCCATACCATGTATGCTTTTGTACTTAATTGCTGCGTTGCTTATGTTAGAGCAGCTATTCTTAAAACTTGTCCTCTAGCTCCTGGGTGAGATGTTGGCACATGATCCCTTCCAGAGTGAAGTCGTTTGTCCCCAACATAGGAAGACAACTTTTGTTTTGTAGCCCTGATGGAGATGATTATAAATTAATTAAAGATGCACAACAAGGAACAATATTCAGGTCTAGTAAGAGAAAGATCCTTCAGTTCAAAATGGCTCTGCGGCACCAAGAATACTCCCTGTTTACCCCTCACAATATTAAATAAAATAGTTTATAAAAGGTGCTTAATGAAACCTGGCATTGGGCCAGCTCTCACTAAATGCTATTATTGTTACAATTTCTCAGGGAAACATAGAGGCTGAAGTTTGAAGGCCTCATCCATAATTGAAAGTGAAAGAAAAAAGTAACTAGCATTTCAATGTATTTTGTGATTTAATGGGGAGACCCTGGCAGGTGTCAGGAGGCAAAGGCAAGGGAGTGAGCTAAGTGGAGAAGGGGAGCGTGGCTCTCGGGACAACACACACACTACTTCTCTGTGGTGTCCACACACGCGCCAGTAGCATTTTGAGCCCAAGAGAGAGCCAATTGAATTCCCATTAAATTTTGCATTTGCTGCTATAGCATCTTTCCTGATTTAATGTGCCATAGACAAAGTGGAATTGGGAGGACAGAACACTGTAATTAATAAACAACGCTGTATCTTTCAGGCCCGGTGTTAAGAATGAATGATGTGAAAACAGAGAACGTGAAATCCATGCCCTACAGGAGAATAGGCCTGGGGGAGAAAAAGGTAAGGGAGAATTTGTGAAACAATGAAACTTTATAAAATCATGTGATAAATCTAAATCAGAGTGGGAATGCAGAGAGCCGTTGACATAGAAAATAGAGGAGGCCAGTCTTGGTCTGAGAACAAGTATGGCAATAATATAATGGAACTTTCAATTATCTGACAGTAGTAAAAGGTAATGCTAATTATAGATAGACAAGACACGCGTGCCAAGACTGTCATGACAAACCAGGACGATGGTCACCTAGATTAGCCAAAGAGCATCCTTATACGTCAGGTGATACGTAACTTTTGCAGGAACAGATTGCACGCAACAAGGAAGAGAATGTCTTCTAAACACAGAGGGAGCTGTGAGAAGCCTGACACTCTATGGATTCAGGAGATAGTTTAGAACTACAGTAGAACCTCCATAGTTGACCATCTCTCTCCATTAACCGCCTCCTTACATTGACATGATTTTCACAGACTGGGTAGACACACCGCACGTGTGTCTCATCAGTACAGTAGGCCTACTTCCTTATGTTGACCATCTCTGTATGTTGACGAGTTTATCATAGTCCCTTGGGTGGTCAACTTACAGAGGGTCTACTGTCCAATCCTCCAAAGTCAAGGGATTAAGAAAGGCAATGTTAAAAGAATCCAGAATTAGGGCCACGAGTGAATCGATCAGCTGGGCAGATGAGACTGAATTTGCCTTAAGAGTTTTTGGGTGTCATGTAAAGAGTTTCAAGTAGGAAAGTGACATGGTCAAAGTTGTATAGAAAATACCAGTCAATCAATGTACTGAGGCTCCTCCTGTCTATGACATACACTTTCAAATGTAATGTTCTTCACAACCTGATGGTAGGTGCATTGTTGTCCCCATTTCATAGCTATCTAAAATGAATGGAATAAATGTGACCACCAACTGTGAAGCTGGAACATAGACACGGGTATATCTAATTCAAAAGTCCATGCTGCCCGGTACTGTGATGGCAGGGTAGAGAGTGGTCCTGCAAGGAGCCAGGGTAGTGAGGCAGGCAGTCTAGGGACACGCCTACTGAAATCCAGATAGGAATTATGAAAAGAACTAAACACGGAAGGTGCAAGGGGCACTCATGGAAGAGGTAGTCCTGCCATATAAAAAGAGATAACACAATTGTAGAACATGGTTGAATGAGTCGTATGTTTGAAGAGTCTAGATCTCTGGTTCGCCTATCTGAGTAAATGGTCATACTATTCACCAAGACAAGCAATTACTTGAAGGCATACGTTTTATGAAAATTCTGTAAGTTCTCTTTTAGATTATTGATAAAGAATTGCTAGATGATGGTCAGTAATTGAATGTGTGAGTGTGGTGTTTACCAGTGAATTGGTAAGTAGTCAAAAAGACAGAAGACTATTCCAAGTGGACAGGTCAGAAGGTTCAGTGCGGAACCTGGATGATGCCACCACCAAGGGGATGAACTTAACAGAGACAAAGATGGATGAGAAGAAAATAAGCAGAGAATGGATCAAGAGAACAGGAAGTGGCAAGAGAGTAGAGGTGGTCAATAATTGCAGAAAAGTACAATGAAACAAAGATGTTAAAGAATTAGATAAATAGTAGCTTGCTCTTGGAACTTAAGAGGATACTTGTTACATGAAGAACTACTTGAAACACTTTTGATTCTTGAGTCTATCATCTTTTATATCAGCTATTTTTTTGTACTTTGTATTATTTATACAGTGTATATACATACATATGTACAGACACAGACACATGTACTAACACATGTACTTTATGTGCCCATGCATCCATGTTACTGGGTCCTTGAGAAAGTTTTGAGATACATAAAAATCAAGATACATAAAATCCATGTGAACAGAAATAAATGAACCCCCCACAGAGCAGAACTGTAAGCCAAGCAGGTTGTAACCTGCAGGGATGAATCAGAAAGGACGCTGCTGACTGTATTTCATGGAAGGGAAATAATTTTCTATAACGCAGCCTGTCCCAAAACTTTCGTCATGAACCATGTAATAGTTACAATTTATTAAATGTCTACTATTTCCTTGATTCATTACATATGTTATTATTAATTTATAAATAATCTTGAAAATCCCTATTATCGTCTCCATTTTAAAGGCAAAAAACAGAGTGTTCCCAGAATTGTAATTCAAAGAAGGAAACAGAACTAACTCAGGCAGATATCAAGGACTGTCCTCCTCATGCTTACATTACGCACCCGTTGCCTAAGGCAAATGCCCTCAAATGCAGCTCCCTTAAGCCAGCAACACATAGCAAGGTCATCTGCTGTCTTCATCCCTTGAAAGAAGCTGGATTATTTAATCCGCCGGAGAAGCAAGATTTGTCAACATTAAGCAAGGGAAGATGGATAGATCCACAATGAACGACCTAAAATGTATAGGTAATAAAGTTTAAAATAATCACCTCTAAAGGGAATCACAAGAAAAAAAAGCGAAGTTGGGTGAGAGCTACCGGAAAATCAAACTGATATCCCTTGTTCCACTGGGCTCCACTTTAAAAAGGCAGCCTCACCACTGAGCATTCCTGCAGATCCCAAGCAGCTCTAATGTAATTACATGGCCACTTTCTGACATTGAAATCTGAACACAGTGTAAAGTCCATGGGATGATTTTAATTAAAAGTTTTTTCAAAAGCAAACATGAATGGAATTTTCAAAAGGGCAAGTAAAAATCAGATGTCTGAGCGTTGCAAAGATTTCACTTACTGGGCAAATTTAGGTTGATACTATTTTGGGTGAAAACATTTCCCACTCCACGAGGGTCAGTTCATTTCACATGTTGGAATACGCTGAACTTCGGATGAACTCAGACCTATAGCACAGTATGTTTTAATGTAATGTTACAAAATGGCAGATAAATGATAGCAGCGAAAACATGAGAAAAATGCTGGAGGCTTCCAGTGAACACTAAATAATTGTAAACGCTCGTTGATCTCTGTAAGTGCAAAACTCCCCTGCCCTCTTACGCATAAATCCCACCCAACGGATCATTGTTTTTTTTTTTTTTAAGATTGCCTCTTTCATCAGATCTTCATCAACTACAGTATTTAGTTGTCAAAATCTCCTTCTTTTAAAAATATACCTCCTTACTGTCTAGCCACAGTGTTACTACTGATTCATTGATAACAGGACATATGCTTTGGGCTACTGGTTTGGGAGTATTTGGAGGAGGTGTGGTAGAAAGAGGGATGAAGTTGTTTGCTGCTTTCTCTCCATGCTCTGAACTGGCCCGGCCTTGCTTAGACATATGGCAACCAACAGGCACGCAGCCTGCAGGCACACAAAATGCCTAGCTGGAACAGTCCACTGGGGAAGCAAATGCAACTGGTTCATACCATGCTCTAGCTCAGGGGTTTCAAACTTTGGTGTAAGCTAGAATCACAGGGGGAGCCATTATTAAAAATTCAATTATTTGCATCCTATTTTAGTCCTACCCAATTAAAATATCAGGATGGGGGCCCATGGCATCCCTGCAGTCCTCAGGCTCCACCTATTGGTTGCAGACAACAACTACGGAACCTCTGCTCTGGCCACCAGCAGACACTTCTCCAGCCAGGACGCCGCCTGCTTGCTGGGTGGCAGATGGTGCCGGCTGACAGAGGCTCTGCCCTTGGCTGCCCAGGTCCTGGCTATTGCGGCTGCCAGGCTCATTTACTCTTTTTCAGAATTCTTTGTTCATCTTCCACTTGGACACAAAATAAAACAAAAACCAAGACCAATGGACTTTAAAAATCATGAAATTAGAGAAATCTAGAAAATATACACAAGGTAAATCATTTATAATCGTAAAGTTAATTTACTTTAATGCTAAAGTAAATTATTCGCACTGTATATTCAAGCAGCTCCAGGCATCTTCTCGTGGGCCCCCTTACTCCATTGAAAAGAGAGTGCATTTTTACTGAAGGTCTCGTGCCTGTGCTAAATACTTCACGTTCATTATCTCACACACTCCTCACAACATCCCCTGTTGTACATGTTAAGAAACTGGAGTTTGGAGAAGGCAGAATAAGGACTAAGTGCTTTTGTGGACCCAAGAACACAGTTTCTTTCCTTACTCGAACATTTGATATACATATATTTCCAAGATATTAAAAACATTTTCCAAATATCATTTATACTAGTCACATACTTCCTATTTTAGGACTCTACCATTGCTTACCCCATAGTCATAACCTAACAGTGCCTCATAATTTGCTATAGTGTTGCAATGAATATCTCCATGGATTTAATTTATCTGTTTTTCCAATTACTTCCTTAGAAGAAATTCTTAGAATATGAATCAATATGTCAAAGAGTATAAATATTTAAAAAAAATTCTTGATGCACACGGCTAAGTTGCTCTTAATGAAAGATTACAAATTTTTTTCCACACATTTTTAATTTGCTCTGGCCAAATGCTTAGATAGCCATTTAAAAATTTTTACTGATTATAAATAAATTCCAGGTAATCATATTTGCACATTTATCTCTGGTTATTCTTCTGATCATTTCTTTTTTTTTAATTTTTTCATTTTATTTTTGGGGATTCCTTGAAGGTACAAGAAACCAGGTTGCACTGATTGCATCTGTTAGGTAAAAGTCCTTCTTATAATTGTGTCTTGCTCCCAAAGGTGTGTCACACACTATGACCCCCTCCACCCCTCCCTCCTTCCCTCTTTCTGCTCTCCCTTCCCCCACCCCAACCCCACCATGTACTAGGTCCTCATATTAAAATTGAGTACATGGGATTCATGCTTCTCCATTCTCGTGATGCTTTACTAAGAATAATGTGTTCCACTTCCATCCAGGTTAATACAAAGGATGTAAAGATCTTTTTTAATGGCTGAATAGTATTCCATGGTATACATATACCACAGCTTGTTAATTCATTCCTGGGTTGGTGGCCATTTAGGCTATTCCCACATTTTGGCGATAGTTAAATTCCTAAATGCAGGTTGCATTGCTGGATCAATGGGTGCATGTACTTTAAAAGCTGTTGATACTTGAGGTATTTTAAATTATCTTCTAGAAAGGTCACATTTCTACTCCCAGAAGCAGGGAATGAGGACCACTTCTCCACACCACTGTCAACAGGAAACATATTGTTATCATTTGCATTTTTAAGATCAAGCGAAGTCGAGCAGCTTTTCATGTTTATTGACCCTTGCTTTCCTCTTGCTTTTTGTGAATTTCTTATGTATATCCTTTGCCTTTACTTTAAAAAAAATCTTTCAGTTGCAAGTTTCCTTCTTACTCATTATTAATTTCCAAGAGTTCTTTAAGTTAGGGCATTAACTCTGTCATCTATGTGGTGACATGTCTCTAGTCTGTACTCTGCACATTTCTTATGAATATTTTTGATATATAGAGTTTAATAACTATAGTAATGTCTTTAAACATTTTTCTTTCCAGCTTCTACCTTCGGTTTTTGATAGAATTTAGAAAATGTATTCTTATCCAACTAAATATAAATATTCACTTATATTTCCTCATTTAATGTTTAATCAGTTTGCAACATACTTTGGGGAAAGGTATATTATAAAAATTGTACTATGTTTCTACTGTGCTTCATGCAGTTAATAAATAAAGTCAGTTAATATTTCTTAAATAATGATTTTATTCTCCTATGTGAAATGCTAGCCTTATACATGTATGCAAAAGACACAAACATTGTAAGACAAACACAGACACATGTGTATATACACACACACACTGTATGGATATAAGCATGCATATATACATATAATTGTCCTGGGACAATGTAGGGGTTAGAGGCATTGAGCTTCTCCCCCATTGACCCTCCATGTAGTCAAAAAGCAGCTTGTAATGTTTGATATATCTTTTATTTTTGCAGTTTTTTTTTTTTTTTGGCCAGGGCTGGGTTTGAACCTGCCACCTCTGGTTATGGGGCCAGTGCCCTACTCCTTTGAGCCACAGGCGGCCCCCAGCTTGTAACGTTTGAATCCCCAACACTTGACTATGAATAGCTGACTGTTGACCAAAGCCTTACTAATAATATAAACAGATGAATTACACAGATTTTATATGTCACATGTATTATAAAATATATTCTTAGGTTAAATGAAATGGAGAAAATAAAATGCTAGTAAGTTTTTCTTAATACAGAGGGTGCCAAAAATATGTATACACATTTTAAGAAAGGACAAAACTATATTAAAATTGTAGTACTCCATATATATTGATACCAAAAGATAAATACAAGTCATGTTTGACTTCTGCAATTAGAGTGCTCAAAGTATATACATAATATAATACATAATAGATAGAAAATAGAGAACATCTTTTATAATGTGTATACATTTTTGGCACCCCTGGGATATTTACTGTTGATTAAGTGGAAATGGGTCATCATCAAAGTCTTCATCCTCATCATCTTCACCTTGAACAGGATGAAGAGGAAAGGAAGTGTTGGCCTGTGGTCTCAGGGGTGGAAAACATCTTATCAATGGACCCGAGTGACTGAAATCAAGGGTCAGCTGTACACAGGCATGCATCTATACCGATACATGTACAGCACTTTAAAGTATTTCTGCGGGTATAATCAACCTTTAAACACTCTAATTCATTGATCTGTTTTTTCACTTATTTTTCTATGCATATTCATGAGTAGGTTGTATATCCAAGCACATGATTAGACAGTACACTTTTTCTCAATCTTATTATTATTGTATTTACAGGGGAGAGGTCTTATCATTTAATAAGAAATTCTATGTTGCCTTAAACTTTATAAACTTTATAGCAAAGTGCCTAAGAATATGCTCATTAGGCACTTAGTTGGATGTTCTCATTTAATTTTAGACCTTTTTGGTTTGTAACTATATAAACATAACATATTTGTGTGTAAGGACTGTCCCTGTGTTCTCAGTACCCCTCAGAAGCTTAGCAAATGTGTACTTACATGTACAACAACAGAGTCGTGAGGCAAAAGTATCCCTTTAAAAATTAGGTGTACATTATTTACCCTAATTTTATAAATGAAGCAGATTCAAGGAGAGTAAATGACTTATCCAAAGTCACACAGCTTCCCGCTGACTGGGTTAGGAGCAGGGCCCAGGTCATTTAGCAGTCATTTCAGGAACCTTTCTGTCACCACTCTCTTCTTTCCCTAGTACTTCATTTGACTCTTCTGAGTTGCTAAAAATATTGGCATGAAAAAAAAATAAATGAAACAAAAAAAAAATTGGCATGAAGCCAAGGTCATTATGGCTCTCATGCCATAAGTGAGTATATTATCAAATTATGGAAAATTCTCAATGAATTATGAAATAATTCTGTTTTGTGTTTCAATATGAATGCAATTAAGCATAATGCCTTTGGCTAAGTTATTAGTGGTATAGGAGAATTAAATACACAAACTGAAAAATTAAATACATATGGCAAAGTGACAATGCTTGCTGAAGTAAATACAGAAAATGTTGAGGATGATTTTATCATATGTTGAGGTCAACACTTTTTCAGTGGGAACATATTGAAAGTATAATTGTTCTTTGTGAGAAATATGGTTTCATATGAAAATATCCCTTGCTTTACTGCTAAAATCAATGTATAAAAATCAATTAATGTAAAAATAAATCTATGTAAATCTATTCTTTGGGTAAATTACATGACAGTAAATATGTTTTGGGGAATCTATCTGTTAATGAGAATCTGCAATGGACATTCAACAAAAATTTTTCTGAGGGCCTTCCGTATAGCAGGCTGTACACAGTATTCATTGGGTAAGAATGAATGAGACTTGTGGGATATATAATCTTAGTAAAGAAAGATAAGAAGTGACTAGAGGTATGTAGTATAAGAAAGAAGAGTGCCTGGGCTAGGGTTGAAGAAAGACTATTCTAAAGAAGTGATATTTAACTTGAGTCTCAAAAGATGAGTATAAAGAAGCTTTGATGAAAACTGAGAAGTAGGAATAACGTTCCAAGCTGAAAAACTTGCAAAGGCAGGAGGCAAGGGGAAGTGCTGTATGTTAAAGATCAGCTAGACTTCATGAAACCTTGAAATTAAATTCAATTAAATTCTGAATTCTTTATAAAAGGAGTTAGATACTTTTTCTTCCATTCTTGAGATACTTTGCTAAGAAGAATGTGTTCCAGCTCCATCCATGTAAACATGAAAGAGGTAAAGTCTCCATCTTTCTTTAAGGCTGCATAGTATTCCGTGGTATACATGTACCACAGTTTATTAATCCATTCGTGGGTCGATGGGCATTTGGGCTTCTTCCATGACTTAGCAATTATGAATTGGGCTGCAATAAACATTCTGGTACAGATGTCTTTGTTATAATGTGATTATATACCCTTCTGGGTATATATCTAGTAAAGGAATTATGCAGTCCTCTTAAGACCACTCATTCACTTACTTATCTGTCAACAAATGCCTACTGCGTGCTTTTATGCTACTGGCAACAGATGTTGGAAATATAAGGTGAGCAAAAGCGGGCATGATTCAGGTCCTCACGGACTATACACTGCAGTTAGAAACAAATGTTAGTCAAATTTCCTTCATAGCACTATCACAGTGTATGGATAAAAAGCCACTGTAAGTGTGCTGAAGGAAAGTAACCCATGCTACAAAGGGCTGGGACTGAACCTGGGGCGTGGGGAAGGCTTCGTGACAAAGTGCGATTTGAGCAGGAATCAGGAGCACAAGGAGCATTAACTAGGAGAGGAAGAGGGAGACGGTCCTCCGCGGATGACACAGTGCAGACAAAGGCTCAAGGGTAAAAAGCTTGGCATTGTCAAGAGAGAGAGGAAAACCAGCGCGCCTGGAACAGAGAGAGCGAGAAAGTGCCCTACACAAGGGGCAGGGTGCTGCAAAGCAAAGCAGGAGAGACCTGCAGGACAGACCTGGGGCTTGGTCATTGTTCTAAAGACAATGGCAGGTTACTGAACCATCTTAAACAGAGAAAAGACATCCTCAGATTTGGATTGTGAAAGCAGCATTCTGCTTGCAGGAGAACGGGCTGAAGGACAGGACAGAGAGCATTTAAGCACATCCCAGTAGTCTAGGAGGGTGGTGATGGCAGCTTGGGCTGGGAAGGTGACCAGGCAATGAATATGGAGAGGAGTAGAGGCAAGAAAGAGGTAATGGGAGCAGACCACGGTGAGGAGTTGTGGGATTCAGGGAGAGCGAGGGCTCAAGATTTGGTCTGACCGCCTTGATGATAGTGTGCACTGTGCTAAGGAACAAAGGATGAGGAGGCGACTCGTGGAGAAAGGATGCGAGTTGTTCCAGATATCTCATAGATGAGAAAGCTCAGAGAAAATGTAGAGAGGCCGGGCACGGTGGCTCACACTGTAATCCTAGCACTCTCTGGGGCCAGGACAGTGGATCACTTGAACTCAGAAGTTCAAGATGAGCCTGAGCAAGAGCAAGACCCCATCTCTACTGAAAATAGAAAAACTAGCCAGGCGTTGTGGTGGGCACTTGTAGTCCCAGCAACTTGGGAGGCTGAAGCAAGACGATCACCTGAGCCCAAGACTTTGAGGTTACGGTGACTTATGATCCACGGCACTCTACTCAGGGAGATGGAGTGAGAATTTGACTGAGAAAAAAAGAAAAAAGAAAGAAAATGTGGAGAAAAGTGTTGTCTATATGAAACTTGAGACAAATTTACAAGGCATACAGTCTGAGGTTTGTTGGGACAAAGCAACATTATCAAGATTCCCTTCCAACAACTTAAAACTAGATTTAAAAAATGTACAAATCCGGTAAAGCTTTTATATAAAAATATAAATTAAAGATATGTGCATCTATCAGTGTTCCATGTGGTAAAGCAAAAGTATGTATGTGAGAATATGAAGAGCAAATGTCTGCACGTACAGTATCTAGTAGGATAGCAATGCTTCTGCCATTATAAAAAGTAGAGCACAGTCAAGGAAAAACAAATGCTATGCTCTTATACACTAAAATAACAGCAGACAAATTCAACTTGCCCTCCTACAAGAAGTAATTCAATAATGTCCACAGATAATACATTTGCTGCTACAGAGTATCCTTGAATAAGTAAAGTTTATTACACATTTTAGTTCAAGTAATTTACATTGACATTGAATAAAAATGAATTGGCCATATAAGAAACATTAACATTCTAAAAAAGAGTCTGGTTATTCAAATGCAAAAACTCTCTTTTTCCCTATATCGTTCACTACTGGTTTTCCCAGCCTGGCTACACTAAAACAGTTCTTGGTCATCATTTTCAGTAAGTGCCCTACAGAGAAAAAAACCTAAGAGATTAAACAGGAGGAGAGCATTCTTGTTACCAGGCTGGATCAATTTCCAGTTACGGATTCCAATCACAGAGGAGGTAGAAAACCTTTCAGAGCCACTTACATCAAATATTATCCCCTAATTGAAAATGTAATAAGTCAGCAGACAGTTCTTCCTCAGACTTGACAAAAATTGTGACAATGATTATTCCTTCCTATCAGCCACCTGAGGCTTATAAAAACCTGACTATATATAGGTGCATAAAACTTCATATAATATGAAACTGTTCATGTCAAGGTCAATATAAACCTCCATGTGGCCAAATCCAATGGACTCTTCTATGTCTTGATCTGCTTGGATTTCTCTGCAAGCTCCCTTGGCTCCTATGAGATACATTTGGTTCCTTCATTCAGGCAACAATCTTCTCTCTGTTTTCCAAGGATTTTACTCCTGCTTTCCTTCTCACCTCCCAGCTACGTTTAGTTGTTCCTCCTTTTATCCCAGTCTTTGAAGTGCTGGATGCTCTCTTTACCTATGCACATTATCCCCCTAAGTTAATAAATCCAGACACATTCCACGTGTTTAAGAAAACAAACAAAAGCAAAACTATTAATTTCTATCATTGCCCTTGACTTCTGCTGCAATTTCCAAACTTGGATACTCAACTGCCTATTTGATAGCTACTCTTCAATATCTCACAGGCGTTTCAAATATTCTCTGGGTCTAAAACGGGATTCACTTCAAATGTTCATTCCTTTCTTTGTTTCCACCAGACCCACAACGGCATTGACATCTACTTATTGCTTAATCTAATCTACAGGAAGCATTCTCAGTTTCTCTTACCACTCTCACGCCCAGGTGATCAGCTAGCTCTTCTAGCTTCACTTCCAAAGTTATCTCAAACCATCAACTCCATCGCTTGCCTAGATGCAGGCTCTCTTCTCCTCATCCTCTTCCTATTTCTGCCTTAAACTCCAGAATCCATTCTCCACAGCCACCAGAGTGACCTTTAAAACTATCAATTAGCTTTCATGACTCCCATATTTGAAACACTCTATAGTTTCTATTTTTGTTGGAGTAATATTCGCGGTCTGGCCCCTCCCACCCTTTCACTACGTGTTAGCTACAAGGGCTTCCATGGTGCTACCTTGAAAATGCCAAGTTGGTTTTTTTCCTACTTAAGGATATTGTCCTTACAATTTCCTCCACCTTTCCCATGGCTACCTCCTTCACCTTCATCCTTCAGATCCTATCTCAAATATTATCTCTTCCAAAAGACTTTTCTGCCTACACACACAAAAATAACCCTGTTCCCCCGTTCCCCTTTCCAGCACTTTCATATTGTTTTTGAGTTTACTAGCTCACTATCTTTCTACTCATGTCCACTAGAATATGTGCTTCCCACATGCCATGACCTTGATGGTTCTGTACACTCCATTGTCTCACTGCTTGGCACTTATAAGACCTAACTAAATATTTGTTAAATCAGTTGGAATGCTCCACAGATTTTTTTTTAAACATTAGAACTAATTATAAAACCTAGCATAAACTTTTATTCAACAAAATACAAACTTGTAAGTACTTTGCAAAATTCATCTTCTACATCTCATTAGAGAGCTTATGTGGTTTTTGACCATTTCAACTGAAACTAAATCAATGAAGAAATAGCTCTTATTTTATATTACTTGGACACTTTCTAGCATTCAATAAGTGTTAAACGGCATATCAAAGTTCCTAACGATAATGGTCATAGTTCTAATCCAATTTAATTGCAGAAGGATAACAAATTCTTATTGTCATTTGAGTAAACAAAACATATTTCCCACATTTTTGAAAATTTGCCTTTTATTAATTTTTTTTTAAATAGCAAAATGTCCTCTTTTGAGAAGGTAGTTTTCAGGTGAGCCAGTAAGTAGGAAAAGTCATATCTCTCCTTTTCAAAAGAAGTTTAAACCTGAGAATTTGACCACAAATTTTCACTTTCAGCATTCACCCGGGATTTGGGTCTGGAAAAGTGAAGACTGGCTAGTACACTAAACCAAAGGAGCCAGGGAGCTCTCACGTCCTTTGGGGAGCAAATTTCACTCCACAAATCAAGGCTGAAGTCATTCTGTGATGTTGCGGCCGAGACTGAAGCTGCCTCTTGTCCTCCCAGCGGCTCCCTGTTCAGTCCAGACACAGGGGCTCTGGAGGAAAACTGACAGACACTGTCCTTTCTTTACCACTCACCATCCCTATGGGAGGAGCCCAGCCATAGCTCCGCCCCCAGCAGCCGCCAGTGGCCTCAGCTTCCACCGTCTACTGTGTGACATTCCCAGAGTGAGTCTCTTTAGAAGTACCACGAGCTCAGGCCGCCACATCCACAGCAGCCCTCTTGCAGCCTGTGAGTTATCAGCACCAGCTGGGTAGAAATCGAAGCCTCAGTTCTGTGGGGTCCTTGAGCTTCTGGGATCTGACAAACCTAACCTTGTTAATTTGTTCCCTCATCATTAGGATTGCTCTTAGCTGACGATTCTTTTTGCCTTCGTAGCTGTCCAACAGCTGTATAATCAATTCCCCTTTGAGATTCCCGTTTCCTGATTGGACCCCGGCTGACACAGAACAAGAGAGGATGTAACCTGTGACGAACTGAAAAGAGAAACGAGCCAGAAAATATATTGTAGGGGGGGAGAAATGCAGCATCAGTACAATTTATGAATAGGTCGGAGATGTTTTTAACGTTAGGCATCTCATAAATGAGATCAACCAAAGGTAAGCTCTTCTGAAGACACAGGCCGGGTCTTGGTGATGCTACCATGATGCTGGGAACCCTTGTTTATTCTGTCACCATGCTTTCAGGAGTGCTGTGTGACGTACATGAAATGTTTAATTTCTAATTCCCACAATAACCTAATCCGACAGGCATCCTCATGTTCACACACACACACAAAAGAGAAGATAGAGTAGAAGGCAAAACCCAAGACTCATAGCTATTAAATACTAAAATTTCAACCATGCCTTTAGTGCTCCAGTGCCCTCATTTTCTACCAGACCAGGTTGCCCTTCCCCATTTGTAATTGTTAAATACCTTTGTATTTCTTGCCAGAAATAAGCTAGAACCATGTACAAATAGGTGCTCCATCAATGTTTGTTAACTAGATGACTGAATAAACGAATACTTTTTAAAAAACTAAAATGACTTTTATTTGGTAGCTTTATGATGCTGGCTTCAATAGACAAAACTGCTAACACTTCTGTTCCAAAGGTAACAGAGCTTCGTGGCTACAATTCAATGATATCACCGTTCTAATAAATAAAGGGCCCGTCTGCTGACTAGGACAACACAGAGGGGGGAAAACAACCTGAATCAACTTGGTAAGTGGAATTTCCAATACGGTGATAAATCTAGGATGTTACTCCTACTCAGAGGAAGGGACTGTCGGTGTTCAAGGTGACAGCCAGGCCCTCACTGCTAACGGCGCAATCAAAGCGCTTGAGGGGCAGGCGCTCAGCCCTAATGACTCGACAGAGCTGTAATATCAGTTGACAAAATCTGCTGTATGTGTCCGATTTTTTCTTTTGACAGAAAAACTTCCCGTTGTGGACAAGAGAGTTTTAGCCCATCATCATTTTTTTTTTATAATCAGATAAAAGGCATTAATCTTGAAGACTATTCCTAACTAGTATTCAACCCAAACTAATCAATAAAATTAGAATCTTAACAGAAATAACCCAACCCTGACAGGAATGTGAAGGTAAGTTTATTAGGTTGAATAAGAGAGACAAATGGGTGTAGGAGAAGAATAATATAGTCTGTGTTAAGGTGTGTGTGTATCCACAAATAGTACTGAACAATGCAGACATAATCCAGTAGTCTTATATTCACAGTTAATACAGAACAATTTGGTATTTATCCAATATTCTAATGGTTGCACGCAAAGAGAAACTGTGACCACCATTCCATGATAATACTCAATTTCATAAATTAAATCCCAAACTATATGATATAACTTACATGCAAATATCATTCGTGAAGAAAAGCCTTCAAACGTTTTGAGATAAAAATATTAATTCTAGATCTTCTATAACTGTAAGATAAAGGAATATTATTAATGTTACGGAAGATAGGATTTTTTATTGTGACTATCAAAAGAGTATGCAAAATTTTTAATATCCACAGAGTACTATCAATTATCATTAACATTTTTGAATTAGAAAATATTCTAACTTGAAACATTTATCTAGAAAAATGTTAACTACATGCATACATATATAACTAATATATAAATGTATTCATATTTATACATCGTTTATATGCTTCTTTTTGCAGTTTTTTGGCTGCCACCCCCAGTATATGGAGCCGGTGCCCTTACTCCTTGAGCCACAGGCACTTTAAAAGACTACCAACTTTATTCTGCCCTCATGCATATAAGTTTATTTTAGCATAGTATAAACTGAATGCATGGGTGCTGAAGAGGGTCCTAGGGATCCTGAGGAATGATGGAAATAATGAGGAGTTACAAGGAATCTTTGATTCATGTCCCAGGCCATCACTTAAGAATATTCAAAAATGTATAGTCATTGTGTCAATTCCTTCATGCTCCACATGAAGTAACTGAGACCCAGAGAAAAAAATACATATCCAGACAAGAACGACCTCAGGTGAAAATCAGAGCAATAACCATGTCTCTTGATACCTATAGCTGTGTTTTTATCCCTCCATTCCATCCTGGGTCTTAGTTTTCTCGACTGGAAAATCACAATAACTCTTGGGTAAAGCTCACATCTTTTGTAAGGATCCGAAATGTGGTCCCTGTGAAAGTATTTTCTAAACCGTGAAACACTCTACAGATACAGGGATTGCTGGGGAAAAAATGTGATTCATATCTTCAGCCTTGCAGTACACGCTGAGGCCCAAAATCGAAGCCCAAATGTCTACAGGGATGATTCTATGTTTAAACAAAAATGGCTCCTCTCACTTATTAAATTGACATATTCATACAATGTAGGACTAGTTTGTTTTTATAATATCCTGGGACAAAGTCCTTTGCATATTGCCACGGACACTATTGCTGCCCAGCCTCATGGCGCTTGGAGTCAGCTGAGAGAACCCAGGCTGAGAGCACACTTTCCAGTTGCAGTTAAGGTCCCGTCTCAAGCACGCAGATCTCCCCTTTTCTCTGCCTTTCTCTGGCACCTCAGGGCTTGCACAGAAATGTAACCTGGAAGTTAACCAGGGGAATACACAGAAGAGACTTCACACTCCTGGGTGCAGCTTCAAACAGTGGGGCTGATGAAAATATATTTTGGAACATTTGTGATCTAAATTCCACTTACAAATTCATTCTGAAAATTGAACTATCTCTGCAAAAGCCTGGGGGAGGAGGGGAATTAGTAACAGTAGCTGCTTTAAGTTTCGGTCTTCAGGGTCTCCTTTTAATTATGTGAGCAAAGTAAAGGGATACATAACTGGTAAATACATAAGCACATACAACACTGACCAATATGATTATTCCAGAGCCTCTACTGGTCACAGAAATTCAACTGATCCTCAATGTGCTGCAATACCTCCGGTCTCTGCCTTGGTGAAGGTCATTTGACTCTGCCTACCGTGTGAAAGGATGTGCTCTGTTTTAAAACTTCAACTGTGGCTCATAAGGCCAGCTTTGTTATAATCCCTTTTATGGAAGTACCTCTGAAATATGAGATATAACCACTCTTAGCAATTCTTTCCAACTTAGTCACAAAACATACCACCTATACTTTGTGCCAAGCCTTGGAATGGCCTTTGGCCTAAAGTAATAAAACCAGATGAGGGCTGGAAAATATTTATTATGAACCAAATTATTCCCTGATATTTATTGAGAATACTGAAGGCTATGGCACATTTGCAGTCTACAAAACTGAACAAAAAACATTTTATATGCACTTTTTGTTTCTAAACAAATAACAAGTGTATATATATGTAAAAAAATGCATTAAAGAGAAAAAGTTGCCAATTGAAATAAAGGAGAAAATGTTGGTTTTATTACTTGTATGTTAGATATGTTGCTTAGGTTTGTTTACATATTGAATAAATGGATAAAAGCATGTTTTAGCATCCTAAGCAATCATTTTAATATTTCCATTTCCTTCTAATAAAAATGCAATCTAAATTCTATTTTTATATGGTTTTCTTTTCTATTTCCAACCACATTTTTTCTCTCAATGTTAAGCACTTTAATTTTGATTTCTTGTAATCATATTTATGCAATGTCAGGAAGGCAAATACAGTTATATTCATAATGTAAATGAATCTACATGGTTTATAATTTAAATTAGAATTTTTAATGTCTGATTAATCTACAGGATAAGGAGGCATTTTTTCAAAACCAAAGAGGTTTTTGGTCCTTTGGGTGGCTGTCCTGGATTCAAGGGAAGGCTACAAAATGATGCTATTTCTTTCTTTTTTATCCCTAGAACACCTATGTCTAATTAAACAAAACCAGGGATACTTTTATTATGGTTTAGCTCAGGTATATTACGTACCTATTGCAAATTTTTTAAGTACTTATTTTTAAAATTTCTGTTTCTTGCTGATTAATTACGTGAGAATTAAGAAGTAATTAATGCCATGGGGTTTTGATTCAGGCCTCAATTTTTAATGAATGAAGTAAAAGTTTATTGAAAATTTAAAACATAAATCTTAATTTAAAAATCACAGCAGGTATACCTTTTAAAAACAACACTGATTTGATGTTTTTTTTAAATAAAGAAAAGTATAAAGAAGATATTAAAAATGGCCCCAAATTTTGTCAGATAAACCCTGTTAATATAGGTTTTTAAAAACATCAAACCACATAAAAATAGATGATTAGAAAGCTCTCCTTCTTAAATAGTACTTCTTATGAAAGAAATTCACCATTAAAAGTTCTTGCAAATATCGCTTATCTCCAAGGGTTGCAGCCCCTAATGTGAGTGATCATCCATCCATCCAGCCATCCTTTAAAAAGAAGAATATCATGAATGCAAAGCAACCTACTCTATTTCTTGGTGCTCACTATACACTGGAACATCATTCCACATCAATACAAATCCCTTTTTTTTGAGACAGAGCCTCAAGCTGTCACCCTGGATAGAGTGCTGTGGCATCACAGCTCACAGCAACCTCCAATTCCTGAGCTCAAGCGAGTCTCCTGCCTCTGCCTCCCAAGTAGCTGGGAC